>QLTV01003460.1:3172245-3204815 GCA_003457575.1 Thermophis baileyi | reverse complement strand
AACTGGCCAATGGGTGTGCTTCTGCCGGGCCAGCTCCCCCCTCCGGCTGGGCTGTTGTGCTCGGTGCTCAGCGGGGGAGGGGAGCGCTTCCCCACGCTGCCCCCTGCTTTCTCTTGGCCCTGCCGACAAGGGAGGAGGAAGGCCAGGCTTGGGGGGTGGCCCCCACCCTGCAAGATCCGCCCCCGCCATTCTCTCCCAGCCCTCTTTGCTAGCAGCAACAGGAAATGTACTGTGACGAAGGTGGAATGCTGTTGCCACGCAAAGGCAAATGCAGGGGCTCTTTGCTCCCACACTAAGGCTCCAGCCATGCCACCGCCGTGACAGGGCGACAGCTCTTTCATCCCTCTGCCGCGACAGGGCCACAGGGAGCTGCAGCAGAGGGCCCAAAGAGCCACATGTGGCTCCGGAGCCACAGGTTGCAGACCCCTGCTCTAGAGCAGGAGGATTTCCAAATCCAAATGAAAAGACCTGTTTATTCCTATTTGTGACATAATAAACTAGAGGGCAAAATTGCAGCCAAAAGGTCAGCATCACTTTTGTGTCCCAAAGCACAAGAGAATAAATAGGTTATAATGTAGACTCTTTGGGGGGGGGGAAACAATTTCCGCATTTTTTAAAGAGGCAAAAGTTATGATTTTTGAAATGCACCCTTCAACCTGCCATATAGAGCCAAGCACATTTTTTTCAGCCAAATGAGAAACTGAGCTTGGGTTATAAAGCAACCCTGAGCTAAACTAGTTTTGTGAAAAGATTGTGAAAATTAAATGTTTGGACGCTACTTCAAGTGTGTTGAAAAGAAGGAGGTGCTATGGGACTATTTTGCTTACTGCAGAAAACTCTTGGTGGAGCTGAAGATAATGGAAGATATTTAAAAAGGGGAAAGATAAACCTGCCAGAATAAAGCAAGCAACAACAAGCTGCTAGTCTGATTGATTGGGGCCTGCCTGCCAGTATAATTTTAAGCTCTTTCTTAGTTCTAGACAGAACTAATTCTAGTCTGTAGAAACATAGAAAAAGGGGTTCCTAAACTTTTTGCCATCACACCTTCCTGCACTGTAATCTTAATGTATGCATTTCCCCTAAAAATCCAAATACCAAAATAAACACAAATGAACAACGACAAAAATACAATTAAACTTTGGGAAAGGTGGATTTATTGTAACAATGTAATTAAATGATCTTTCACACTTTTTTTCTGAACTTTGTCTGTTCCTCCTCAAGGATTAACACACATATGTTAATCTCATATTATTACTTGCTGTGATTTGCTTGCTTTGAGCTGTTCTGAGAGTTCAGTAGAAAAGAAAAGCTCATTCTGAATCAGGGTGGATCAGGTATCAGTCCAGAGAGGAAACTACTCACAAAAACATGCAAAATGATGCAAAACAGGGAGACGCAGAAAAGTAAACTTGTTTGACCTGATGATTCCTTTTGCTGTATTCTAAGTGAATAAAAAACAAAATCCCAAAACTGCAAAGGCATGTGTCCATGCCTCTTTTTTAATGTACATAATTTTTATTAAGAATTTTTATTATAATGGTAAAATCTAATACAATTTAAAGGAAGAAAAGAGAGTGGAAATGAATAAAAGGTGCAGGGGAAAAGAAAAAAAAGAAAAATAGAAAAGTAAGAATAGAATAAGGAAAGAATAGAAATAGGGAAAGAAGTGATTTCCAATCTTCATCACAAATATAAACAAATATAGTAAATCATCACCCTCTCTAAAGTTACATTTATCTCTTCTTTCAATATTTTGTATTTATTTTATTTCTTTATTTATATCCAATCTTTATTACTTTTACAGATAACTCAAGGCAACAAACATATCCAACACACCTTCCTCCTCCTATTTTTCCCACAACAACAACTCTGTGAGGTGGGTTGGGCTGAGAGAGAGTGACTGGCCTAAAGTCACCCAGCTGGCTTTCATGGCTAAGGCAGGACTAGAACTCACACTCTCCAGCTTTCTAGCATGGTGATTTAACCACTAGACCAAACTGGTTCTCTTCCCATCTCTTATTTAGAAACAAATCCCTAAAGCATTTTAGTCTTGGTGTTAGCAGAAAGTACATAAAGGGTAGCCAGAAGAAATGACATTTTATTTTAAGCTTGATCAAATAAATCAACTTTATAGTCCTTCATTTTACTTCTAACAGTTTTAAACTTTAGTTTGTTCAAATATTGTCATAGAATTAGAATTCTTCAAGGCTTTATAGCAAGCCCCTTTTGTAGATCCAGTAGGAAAAAATTATTCAGGTCACCCTCTTCATTGTTTTCCCCTTATAAATTTTAAAACTTCAGTCAGTTTCTTTTGTAGTTCCAATAAAACATCCTTTTCTAAATCATCCTCTTGGCCTATCAATTGTAAATCCATTTTAGTTACCATATCTATCTTGTCAGATGAAATTAGTTCTACATCTGACATTTCTTAAATAACTTCTTTTTGACATATTTGATCCATAGAAGCAGATATCGTGATTGATTCTGTTGATATTGTGGCTACCATTTTCTGATTCATTCTTCAAAAGTCTCCTTCAGTATTTTTATTGTCAAAATGTTATTGTCATAACATTTTGCACCATCTTGCAAGGCTATATATCTTTCTTCTATCTCATCATCATCATCATCATTTTAGCCACTGTCTATCCACTGCAGGATGAAGGCCTCTTCCACATGTTTCCAACCAATACGGTCCTGAGTTTTCTTTTGCCAATTGGGCCCATTTGGGCCAATTGCTGATGTCATCGATCCATCTTGTTTTAGATCTCTTTCGTGGATGCTTTTTATCAAGTGGGATCCATTCTATCTTTCTTCTATCTAAAATCTTTAATTCCCTCTAATGTCCAGTTTTTGAAATAATGAAATTATTTATCTATGTTATGTCTTATAAAAACCAAAATAAGATCTATTTCCCATAAGAAGTTGTTTGTACTTTATAATGAATTCCAAAATTGTAAAAGTTTCAGTGTTCCCACTTCTAAAATCAAAATCTTATTTAACTTTTTGCTGTTTACTTCAGATTCTTCAAATTGTTAGGCATATGATTAAAATTTACTTTCATTCAGGATTAAGGACAGACTCACCTGGCACTTTAAAATGTGTCATTCTGAAGATTTCTAATAGCTTAGAAGTAGTTAATGAGTTTTTTCCAAAAATGATTAGAAAGTGAGGTTTGCAAACCTAATGTCCTTTAAACATTTTTGCTGGGGTTGTGAGCAAGATGACTAATCCTATCATTTCCCACAAACCCATGAAAAACCACTGTCTTGTGGTCTCCTTCTGGGGAACAGCTACCCAAAGCAATCTCCCATCCTCTCCTTTTCTGGAGAGGTTTTGCCATGGTTGTCAGCTCTGGTTTTACCTCTGATCTTCAGTTCACCATATATCTTCCCTGGAGACCCATGCCGATGCCTCTTTCAAACAGATTCCTCAAACCTGTATGCAGAAAGTCTCAATTTTTGAAAAGAAAGGTTAATACACATGCATTAATCTTAACTTTCCCTCACCTAACTAAACTGCACAGATCTATTTCTCTACATGTAGAAAGCATTTTCCCAAATTCTTGCTAAAAAAACATTTTGCAGCAGCCAGCGTACTGTTAAATAGCTGTCTATTTTAGTTTTTTTAATGCATCCTTTCAAGTAATTGAAGATGGAATTGTGTGGCATAAAGACTACTTTGTCTCTATTAGTACCACAATTTTTAGAGTCCTCTAGGACTAGAGTGGCATAAAAATATACCTTATTTGGTATTATCTGTATTAATGACTCATGAAAAACCAGACCAAAAATTTCAAGCTTACCACATTGATTTACTTTCTTTATTTCTCAATATTTACAACACTCCTCCAATCTACATGGACTCTGGCTACCGCAGAACAATAATTAAAAAAAGAGCCTCCTAAATCCTCATGAAAGCAGAACAATAACTAGATGGTCACCAATAAATTCAAAATAAGATTTTTCAAGCTTTCCAAAATGGGCAGAATTGCCTGTACTTTTAGGGGCAGCGTATTCTATACAGGTACTCCTCGACTTACAACAGTTCATTTAGTGACCATTCAAAGTTACAACAGGACTGGAAAAGTGACTTATGACCGTTTTTCATGCTTACGACCATTGCAGCATTCCCATGGTCATGTGTTCACAATTAGGATGTTTGGCAACCAGTTCATATTTACGACCGTTGCAGCGTCCCGGGGTCATGTGAGCCCCTTTTGTGACCTTCTGACAAGCAAAGTCAATGGGGAAGCCAGATTCACTTAACAACTGAGTTACTAACTTAACAACTGCAATGATTCACTTAACAACTGTGGCAAGAAAAGTCATAAAATTGGGCAAAACTCACTTAACAAATAGCTCACTTAGCAACATAAATTTTGGGCTCAATTGTGGTTGTACATTGAGGACTATCTGTAGTGTGCAGTTTGCTAATGAGAAACTGGCTCATGCCCCTGAGCCAAAAATGTTGGCCCTCTTTTATTTGGGGTGGGGGAAACTGTTCATTCACCATAGAATGTCAAACCTATGTCAATGTCTATTTACCCATAGGAAAAATGGATCGTCCAAAATATTATCATTTTGGTGCAGAATTTTGGGAATGCAATCTTGTCACAAAATGGGGACGAGCCATTCGTGACACAAGGGCTGCAAGTGACCCATTCCTGATATAAATACATAAAGAGAAATTTGATTCAATGCTCCCTTTTCTCATGTTCCCACACCTGAGCCGTAGCTTGAAGACACCATTGTCTCTATTCACAGTAGCAATTCACACATAATAGAAAACTGGGATATATATTTTTTTCATCTTAAGGGGGAAGTTATATATTCTCAGAATCATTACTTATAAGAAAGTATGTATGGAGATTCTCAATCATCCAGGACATGGTTGTTTCAAAAGTAGTACCAAACTACTTACAAGAATCTGGTGCTAATAAAGAAGATACGAGCATTAGAGAGCTCACCTTCAATTCCTTTTGTCTTTTTACACATTTTTATCATCAAAAGTTCTCTCTCTCTTTTAGTTCAGAGAGAAATCAGAAAAATACATGAGTGCCAAAGTTAACAATATCCCAGTTAATGCCTCATCTCCCTTTTCTGCAAAATGCTAAGGGCTGAAGCATGCTCTCCCACCCTCTTTTCACTCTCTGACAGTAATTCTTATCTCCCCCCCCCCTTTTTTTTGGCCTATAGATGTTTTTGTCTGAGGAATTCTGCTGGTTCATCAGTCTAACCTTTTGTGAGATATCCAATATGGCTGTGCAACAGAGGTGGGTTCCTCCCAGTTCGGACCGGTTCTATAGAACCGCTAGTAACTTGGCGGCCTGGGTCGCTAGAACCGGCTGCAACCCAGGCCTGCCACGTCCCTGAACCGGTTCTTTCAGTGGCGCCATAGGCCATCTTGTTTTTTGCTTCTGCGCATGTGCAGAAGCTTTTTTAAAGCACTGCGCATGCGTGAAATGCGCACAAAGCGCCCACCCACCCGCGCAGCGCATCACTGACCAAACCGGCAGCGAAGAAAAGAAGAACCCACCCCCGCTGTGCAACCTTAGAAAATAATTCAAGAAAAGGAGCTTTAGAATCCAGAAGACCCTCTTGCTTGAGAATGATGTAGCTGGTTTAAATAGTTGCAGATAAGCTATGCTCCCGTTTTTACGAAGTCCAAAGCATCTTTTTGGAATGGAATCCAAAGCACTGAACGTCCCTATCAGATTCTGTAACAGCTTTGTTCCTTATGCCATCCGTCTGGTAAACTCGCAAGATTCGTTTTTCTCGGCATGTACATGTATACATCCGGACTAGACTGTGTTGTTTCTCTGTGTCATATAATATATGTGGGTATATGCATAATTTTGTATTTATTTATTTTGTCATGTTTACGTAGTGTATATTGGAGGTGGTAACCCTTTGAGAGCTGTATGCAACGAAAATTCATTTTAATGTATGCCAATTAGTATACATTCAAAGTGACAATAAAGTTAGTCTAAGTCTACCTGATGAAATATCCCAATGGAGTAGTCAGTAGACACTATTCTGAGCTATCCACCTGTCTCTGAAAGCCTCCTACATGATTTAACTCTTCTTGTCTTTAAGCATCTGGAAAAGAGCAAAAACCTCTGCTGTAAAATCCCAAGCAGTCCTCTGTAAACATCCTCAACAATTAAGGTTCTTGTGATATTTATGTAGTCAAAATCCGCCAGCTCTGTTTAGCAAAGTGGATTCTTTGTTTCATTTCAAAGTCCATTTCTGGCTCCTGTTTGATGGATTCTTTAATATTTAAAACTGAATTGGAAACCAGGGTAAATTCAGTCTTTCTGCTTACTGCAGCTTGGAATTTGTCATGCTCATGTGCCAGGTTGCTGAGCATATATACTGACCTGGTTCTTAAAGCAAGAAAAAGCTCTGGAAGGCAAGCCTGAACAATCCCTAACATTAACCAAGAATGCTTAGATTCTCATGAAATCTTGTAGTAATAGCCTCAAGGAAGTTTTGTAGTATCAGCCCCCCCCCCGCCCCTTTATTTCGAACAAGAAATAAAAACCATGAGTACTACCACTGCCTTTATTGTAAAGTTTCAGTACAGCAACAGAATCTTGCAAATCTGAAAGCATTTCTCGCTTGCCCGCTTTTTTTCCAGAGAACTAGAAAGTGTTCCTTCTGAGATGCTTTCTCCATCCCTATTCCTTCTGTGGGCTGAGTTATCTTTTGCTGACCATTGTCTAGGCTGTGGCTCCTCCTCCTCCTGTCTCCCAAGATTAATCTCACAGCCCTTACCCTTGGCCAGGTAGGTGGCAAGCAGTAAGGTTAGATCAAAGAATCTTGGAAATCAAGTGGTTGTTTAACATCAGTAAGTATGTTAAAATAGAGACTCTTTGATGTCTTTGATCCTCATTTTCATTCTCAAATTGAAGAGGATCTGGCTATGCATTTATAAGATACGAAAGGAACGTCCCTCTATTCTTGCTCTACAGTGTTTGGCAACTGTCCCTTCCCATTTCTAGGCTCAGAGACTTCCATTACAATGTGTTACATGGAGGTCTTGTGTGATCAAGCTGAAATTGGTCCTTGATTATAAATCACACAAACAGTGTGGTGTGTCCACATCTAATATAAAAGGGCTGGTACTGTCTCACTTCACAGGGTTGGAGGTGCAGTTGCCTGTTTGTGGTATTTATAGTCTCTTATTCTCTGAACTACATACATGTAGTTTTTTGCAAGTTAATGTGAAGTTGCCTGGGCTTAATGGCTACTTTAAAACAGCCCATTAAACTATGATTTCAAATGTCTTGCTTTAAAAGTATCAGCTGTTTTATCCCAGATCAAAATTGATATTAACAGATAATTAAAAATCCTGCTGAACTCATGGGGAAATCCCTACTACTCTAATTCCTTTTAGTTGTTTCAAGCAGATTGATAAGATATTAAGAATGTTTTTATGGGAAGAACAATTTCAATTATGGTTATCAGATAGTGTCAGAGGTTTTAACTTTCCTGATATTCACCTATATTACTGAGCAAACATTTTGACTTGACAATTTATTTAGGGAACAACAGTGATCCAATCAAAAAACATTGTGAGCCCAAGTACACCATGATTATGTAATCTCTTTGACCTTATGATTGACAGTGGCTCCTTTTTTAGCCATAGTAATATTGAATTAAAAGTATCAAGACACATCTGGAAGTTATGGATATGGAAATATAATACTGGCCTTTATTGATGCAACCAATTTGTATGTTAGGACTACCTCTGTCTGAAATTAGCTTGTATTTTTTATTCCTTTTTTGAAACCATGTGCATATTAACTGATTAAATCATATATTATTTTAATACTTTAGCTCAGCTCACTGCCAAGCAATTTTTTAAACCATTTGAAGTTCTGAAAAAAGAATTTGGATGGTCTAAAATAATGGATTAACAATACATTCAATTAATATATTGCCCCAAATCATGATTTCACCATTTGGCCTGAATGCAACACTAGCATCTAAAACTCTCAGATTTCTATAGGTCTAGAATGCACTTTAGAACATTCCAAGTCTACATTTAAAAAATAAAAAATAAACAGTTTAAGAATATTATTCAGGTGAATATTAACTATTTGCAAGAACTTTGAAATAAGAAGTTAGAATAGCTCCTATTTATAAAATAGTGGCTAAGGGTCTTAAAGAATATTGACTCTGTATTTTATGGTCTTAATATGAGATAAATTCAACAATAAAAGCCTTTTTCATATTATTGGATACCTTGGGAAATATTTTAAAAGGGATGAAGATTAATTCCATAATACTAAAAATCTGAAATAGATGAAGGGACACTATTCTATTATTACCCCATTTGGGTTTAACGACCATTAAGTTTGTTAATATGAAGAAAGGTTGCAAATAAGTATTCCTCCCAGCCAACAAAACCTAACCTTCCATCTATAAATTCAACATGGTTAGCCAATGGCTGTTTTGATAAGGAATTCTGGGACTTGAAGTCCAGCATAAATGAAGGCTACCAGAGTAGGGAAATCTATCTTAAGCTAACAAAAGCTGTTAGTTTTTTTCTGAAGGAATCTGTTCTGCAAGTCCTCCCATTCATTCATTCATTCCCTATCCCTCCAGTCAGCTCTAAATTCCTCAGTGCCCATTAACACAATAAATCTCCTTTGGAACTGTTTCAACAGAGGAGTAGGTTGGCATAGAGAGAGAGAGAGAGAGAGAGAGAGAGAGAGAGAGAGAGAGAGAGAGAGAGAGAGAGAGAGAGAGAGAGAGAGAGAGAGAGAGAGAGAGAGAGAGAGAAAGAGAGAAAGAGAGAAAGAGAGAAAGAGAGAAAGAGAGAGACAGAAAGAGAATTTGGGCATCACTAGCTTCCTCTTGCATGTGAAAGAAAATGACACAATCCTTATGTTGCTGCTTTGAAATAAGATGTCAGCCATATGTTGCTGTTCCCAAACTGATCAAAACAGGAGTTTATTAAAATCATAATTTGTCATCAGGTTAGGACATCAAACTAAGACATCTTTGTTGAGTTTATACAAAGCAACAAGGTACAGAAGTCACCTTTTCATGTGAAGGGGAGATGAAGGATAGGAGCCCAAAGATTAACAAAACCCTCAGCTTTTCCAACAGTAGAAAAACTGTTACATTACACAGATCTTGAAGAATGAATGCTCTTTTCTGAATGAAAGCCTTGATTTCAGTATGCAGTCTTAAGAATGTAAGAGTCATGATGGATCATCTCAAGAGGTTCATCTAGCCATTTCTGATAAAACAGTGGGCAACCATATTATCATTGAGCAAAATAGGGACTACCCTCTTAGGAGATTCAACACATTTAGTAGCCACCAAATTCAAGATCTTTCTATAGAGCTCTTGCACGTTTGTTTATTTCATTAGTGGTTTATACTGTATATTTCCATTCCATTTCATTCCCAAAGCAGCTAACATTTAAAAAAAAGGATACAAAAAGTTAGAAACATAGATTAAGCCGCAGTGGCACAGTGGATAGAGTGCAGTACTGCAGGTTACTTCTGCTGACTGCCAGCTGCCTGTAATTTGACAGTTCAAATCTCACCGGGCTCAAGGTTGATTCAGCCTTTCATCCTTCCAAGGTCAGTAAAATGAGGACCCAGATTGTTGGGGGCAATATGCTGACTCTTTAAACCGCTTAGAGTGGGCTGTAAAGTGGTATATAAGTCTAAGTGCTATTGCTATTGCTATTAATAAAACAGGTACTAAAATCTCATAATCAAATGCTTAGTGAAAGGGGCAGATTTTTATATATATTCTAAATGCTGAGAGAGTCAGGGCCAAATTCATCTAATACAGTGGACTCCATGTTCTGGGAGCAACTCAGGAAAAGCACCTCTCCCAGGTAGCACAAGAGAAGTTTCTTCAAAGGAGCCACCCCTGTAGATTTTATAATTGGACAAGTTTGAAATAGAAGAGGTCCTCCCTTAGATTTCCAGGCCCTGCACAGTTCACAGCTTTAAAGGTCAGTACGGTAACTCACAAAATGAAATCATGAGTTAATGACTCCTCAAATCATTTTCCTTACCAGCAGAGAAAATCTAACATCCATTCTTACAAATACATCTTTGGGACCTCTGGAAAATAAAGAGTAGATTTTGGGGGGAGGGCTGAATTTCAGTCTTAAATCCATCATCAGGTATTCCAGTTCTTTATTCCAGTTCTTCTGAATGTCAATAATTTCAACTTTAAAAAATATTCTTTAATTTTTGCCACAAATACAATGTTGATTTGGTTTCAGAAATTGACTCCATCATTAGAGGAAGTATCTCCAGTTTCTTTGAAGTGGCTAAAGAATTTGGTCCACACTAAGTTGATTATATTGCCGCTGTTGTGAATTAGATATGCAAAATTCTATCTGTAGTTGGGAGAAATCCTTAAAATAATCATTGCAGAGTAATTAGTTTAAAGTAACTATCCCGGATTCTGCTCATGCTTTCCAATAGAGCACCTTATCACCTATTTTTAATATTTAACCTTACTGAATTCTTCCACAGGTTCCATATTCATGAGTCTCGGCATCAAAATGCAATCTACAACCAAAAGGGACTCACACATGTCTAGCTGCTCTCCAAGCCTCTTCCCTCTACTTTTTCTTACTCCAGTTTCAGCTGCTTTTTAAATTTTTCATCTTTTTCCATAAGCTTGGCTGTACCTTTCATGAAGGTTTTAAGTATTACCTTTCATAATGAATGAATTTGTCACTTAGAGAGGAAAAATCTGAGGAGCTTTTCAGGGATAAAGGAATGGGCAATTTCTTCAGAGGAGGAAAAAAAAAATCTGGCTTGCCTTATATTGGAAGAGATACGCTTAAGTCCCCAATCTCTCTCAGATATATATGGGGGAAATATGCCTTTATGTCTTCTTTCATACAATTTAAAGAATCAAAACACTCATTAAATATCTCCCCAGAGCAGCAACTAAAGGGCAAGAAAAGTTGAGAAATACAATAATGAAGACATTTGGAAGGTTCTGCAGGGAAAGTTCACTCCAGCTTTTGTGCATATAATTCCCCAGTACAGGTAGTCCTTGATTTACAACGATTCATTTAGTGACTGTTCAAAGTTACAAATGGCACTGAAAAAGGTGACTTATGACCGTTTTTCATATTTACGACCATTGGAACATCCCCATGGTCACATGATCAAAATTCAGACACTTGGCAACTGATTCATACTTATGACAGTGGCAGCATCTCAAAGTCATATGAGCACCTTTTGCGACCTTCTGACAACTAAAGTCAATGAGGAAGCCAGATTCACTTAACAACTGCAGTCATTCACTTCAACCCCCTGCCCAAGCAGGAGACCCTATACCATTCCAGACAAATGGCTGCCCAATCTTTTCTTAAAAGCCTCCAGCAATGGAGCGCCCACAACTTCTGAAGGCAAGCCATTCCACTGATTAATTGTTCTCACTGACAGGAATTTTTTCCTTAGTTATAGGTTGCAGTGATGTACTATATAGTATCGTTATTACTGCAATATTTCCAATAATGAATCATACATGCCAAGAGAAGATGCATTTGATAAGGTAAACATTTGTCATTTTTAGAATAAGACAAGCCCAGGGAAGAGGGGCATAGGATACTCACCTCTCCATTGTCATTAACCTAGTCAAGATTTTCTGTAGCTCAATAAGGATGTACCTGCCTTGCATATCAAAGAGCCTGGACTCAATCTCTGGAATCCCTGCTTTAATTTCAAAAGGGTTGTAGTTTCTATAGTGACAGAATATCTGTTTAACATTCTCATTGTCCCAGCTTCCATCCTAGGTATCTCTAGCTAGGATGAAAAAGAGTGTAGTTTGAAACCCTGGGTAGATACTGGATCGATAATACCAGTCAGTATTGATAAGGCACAGCTAGATGGACTTGATATAAGACAACTTCTAGAATTAATACACTGTGTGCACAATTATTAGGCAAGCTGTATTTTGGAGGATTAATTTTATTATTGAACAACTACTGTGCTCTCGGTCAATCCAAAATGTTAATAAACCTCAAACCTGAATATTTAAGAAAGTAAAAGTGAGGTTATGGCTTTCTTAGGAGAATATCTATGTGTGCACAATTATTGGGCAACTATTAGTGTGCAGAATTATTATGCAACTAAATGAAAAATGAAAAATTTCCCATCTCACTCATTTATTTTCATCTGTTAAAGTGAGAATAATAAACAAACAACTCAAAATTTACAAATAAACATTTCTGTCAGTTCAAAATAACAATCAGTGACCAATATAGCCACCCTGCTTTTCAATAACAGTCATAAACCTTCCATTCATGGAGTGTGTCAGTTTCTTGATCTGTTGACTATCAACATTTTGTGCAGCAGCAACCACAGCCTCCCAGACACTGTTCAGAGAGGTGTATTCCTTCACCATAAAACTCCTGTTTAATAAAAGCCCACAAGTTCTCAATAGGGTGAGGGTCAGGTGAGGAGGGGGGGCATGTCATTCTTTCGTTTTTAAAGTCTTTACTGGCTAGCCATGCAGTGGAGTATTTCAATGCATGCGATGGAGCATTGTCCCGCATAAACATCATGGTCTTCTTGAAAGATGCAGACTTTTTCCTGTACCAATGCCATCTCATCAGTCCATAAAACCTTTGAAAAATCTGTCTTCAGATATTTCTTGGCCCAGTCTTGCTGTTTCAACTTATATGTCTTGTTCAGTGGTGATCAGATTTCAGCCTCCTTACCTTGGCCATGTCTCTGAGCACTGAACACCTTGTACTTCTGGGCACTCCAGATAGGTTGAAGTTCTGAAATATGACAGCACTGGAGGATAATGGGTTCCTGGTAGCTTCACGTTTGATTCTTCTCAAATCTTTGGCAGTTAAGGTGCGTCTTTTTTTCTCAACACATTTCTTGCGACCCTGTTGACTATTTGCAACAAAACATTTTATGGTTCTGTGATCACACCCCAATATCTTAGAAATTTCAAGAGTGCTGCATCCCCCTGAAAGACTTATTACAATTTTTGACTTTTCAGAGTCAGTTAAATCTCTTTTTTAGCCCATTTTGCCTGAGGAAAAGAAGCTGCCTAATAATTATGCACACCTTGATATAGGGTGTTGATCTCCTTCGGCCACACCCTTTCTCATTACACAAATACACATCACCTGCTATGCTTATAGCATTCACCTGATATGCTAAGCATTCAAGTTTATACAGCTTGCAGGTGGAAAATACACATGACAGTGATGATATGGTCAAAATACTCACTTGCCTAATAATTGTGCACATGGTGTAGTTTTCTGGCTAGAGGAAGAAGCTTATGTTTTCCATAATTACTTTCTCTGTGAAAAAAAAGCAAAATATTAACAGACGTTTAGGAGCATAAGCAAAAGAAAAACCCCTATAGTTACTATGCACATAAACAAAAATTTTCCCATCCCAAAGCTGAATCTCCTTTGGCATATCATTCCAAATCCATCCAGGCTATTTCCAGAATTACAGTACTACACCATCATAGAAAGGTAGCTTTTTCCTTAGATTATATGCAATTTGGCAATGTAAGCAAAGGAAACAGCTAAAAAAAGGCAGAGTTGAAATATGTATATCTTCTTTGGATGTGAAACCTGCATAAATGCTAAAGATTTAACAACATAGGTCATCATGTTAGTGTCAAGGAGATCAAAGTCAGAGTGAAGGAAATGTCTTGGCATATCTCTTCCCAATCCAAACAGCCTGTGTTCACTTCCAGCATGACAACATCTGATATTCAAGAAAATGAGTTTTCTGCAAACTTCAGTAAGAACAGCAAGGATCAGCTGCCCTCTGTGTTTAGAGAGGTCACTTAGCTAGATTGCCAGATGCGAAGGCTATTAGGAGAAAAAATTTCTTGCACATCAATTTGAAGACAAAATTGGGTATAGAATCACAGTTGGAGGATATATGAAAAATTCTCTTGTCCAACGCTCTACCATTACAGAAACTCCACAATCCACCACAGAAGCTTAGTTTAAAATGTTAGTGAAGCATCCATGATATTCCAGTGCGGTTTGTCTCACTATAGATAATTTACACCTCCAAGATGCTCTTCCTAATATTCAGTTGGCATCAACTTTCTTGCAATTTGGACTCCTTGTTAGCATATGCACTATCTCTATGTGGCAGTCTTTCATCCATTTAAAGATAGCTGTTACGTTGTCTCTTTTCCAGACCCACCTATCCAGCTCATTCAATCTTCCCTCAAAGAAATTGGCCTCCAAGTTTTCATCATCTTCATTATCTTCCTTTGGACTCATTCTATTTGTTGTTATATTGTGGTATATTGTAAATCTGGATTGTGGTCTGGATTTCCAGGAGCAAGGGGTTGCATCCCAGAGGGCAAAGAAGCAGTGGAAAATTTGGTCGGCAGGAAAAGTGTTGCAATGGCTCCTCCTTAGTTATTCTCTGAGTATTTCTATAGTTATGCAGACAGTTGATTTAGTCTGGCAAGATTCTGTCTCTAAGTAAAGAACAATAAATAAAATTATTCAGAAGTAACACCACATGTCATTCTTGCTACTTGGGCTCCAGCATCAATCTTGCCAGACTCAAGCAATTATATGCTTAACCCGTCAAATATCTACACAGCCCTATCAAATAATCCATCAATTTGTCTCACTCACAAATCAATAAGCACCCCCTCTACTTCTCTATCCAAGTACAGCCCTGTAATTTATAAACATCTGAGCCACATGTCCTCCCTTGGGTAAGAATAACAAAAGAGATAAAAGGGTAGTTGCTCAGTCTAGGTCTATTTCCATTACTCATGGCCAGAAAGTCAAACAGAAGAGTAGTCAGTAATTCGGTCCAAAAGTCTAAACCAATCAGAGTGCAAACTGAATTGCCGTGGACAAGAGACTGAAAAATGGGCAAAGAAGGCTCAATATGCCAGGGCAGTCTCGTCTGCAATCAGGTGCAAAATTTAGTGAATTTCACAAGCAAAAGATCTTGCTTCCAGCAATAAGGTATTCTCAAGCAGAGTCCTCTATCCTGGGGATTGTAGTTACCTCCATGCTCACTCAGCTGGTGCGTCTCAAGCTTGATTCTCCACAAGACCATCCAAATATACTGAACTACTCTTGGGTATACTCCCCTCACCCAGATGGTTCTCTCTCGTCAAAACCAAATGTTTTACCTCCTGGGTCTTGTGCTTGGGATTGGCATTTATGATGGAGCAGGTTCATCTGTCCTTTTTCCTTTCCCTCAGATGAGACCACAGTTGATGCATACTGCTTGGGTTAGAGCCTGTCATCAGCTATAAATCCATCTAACAGTCCCAGTGTTTATATTTCCCAAGTTGCCAACCTGAATATCGTGGGGGAGATGGCCTTTTGTTGAAAACCATACTAAAATAAGATAGATTACATCTCCTGCATTCCACTGGCATATAACGGTAAATTTATTAAAGTGGACAATAAAGTTAAAGTTGCATGACTTCTTCAGAAATGTCTGTTTGAGATAACGATAGGCAGAGCTTCTCTCCAGCCTAAAAATGCTTAATTATTTAAAATTCTTCCAGTTCTTGACATCAAACTGAGTGTTCAATAGTTACCTGCACCCAATATTCCTGCTGTACCCCCTTTTTAAAAATGGAGACATTTTCTCACCTCAGCTGTTCTAAAAATTTTCTAACCTTGTTTTAACATACGGAAATATTGACAGAAGTTTTTCTTTGATGATCAATAGCAAGAACCTGTTTGAAACAGCAGGCCTATGGGAAAACAGAATGGGGAAAATAGTACAATGTACAGAGTGATACTGTATGTTTTTCAAATACTCTATCTGGACTTCCAAAAAATAAATTACATTAATTTGTTTCTATAAAAATTGGGGAAGGAAGAAAGCAAGATTAAAAACAGATTGCTTAAAAGTTCTTTTTTAACTGACTTTACAAATTTGATTTGCTGCACAGTGTGATGACATAATGCTCACTACATAATCACCAATTTATTAAAATCACATATAATGGCTGATCTGCAAAGAACGTGGCAAAAGTTGTTCTCAAAGTATTTTGCTGCCTAAAACAAAGAACAAGATTATGCCTTGTCTCCCTGATGTATTCCATATGTATATGGAATATATATATATTCCTATCAACCTTACTCTAGCAAGGGGCAATGTTAGGTGCCACTAACACACCTGAGGACAGCAGGATTAGTAGATGCAGGAAATGTCATTATGCAAGAAACATTATTCTCTAGTAAAGAACAATAGTCAGAAAAAACAAAAGATATCCCCCATTTTTCACTAGAAGCAATTGCCCCCTATCCCTAATGATAGGGCTACCTTTGGCTGCAGTCACCAGGACTACAAACAAACAATGGGCAAAATCTAAAATATATGTCTATTTTGGCTGTCACATTATCCACATGAACTGTTACCACTACCCCATAGAAAATTTAGGCACATGGAAAGCTACTTTATTACGTTTCGAGCATTTTGCCCATTCCTGGCTGCTGTTAACCGGAAGCAGCTTCCAGGGCCTCAGGGATATAATCTTTTTTTCCTATTACTTGATCTCTTTAACTAGAAATGCTAGAGGTCAAGTGCTGGCCCTTTGGCATGCAAAATTTACCACTACACTATTTCTTTCCCCCTTCAGGTTCTCTCAAATCATAACCACCCATTCCAATTACAACTTTTGGTAGGGAATATATTGATCATTGTGGATTGAATTACAGTCTACCAGTTCATGACAGCAATGGAGGTGGGGATGGGGAGAGAGGTCAAAATGCACCCATTGTATGCCACTATTCAATTTTCTAGAGTAATCCCAGACAATATCAAAAAAATAACTAAATAACTAAGCTATTTTTTTCATGTCTAAGCATTAAACCAATCTCTGAGAGGGAGAGAAAGGAGAAACCCCAACTTAAAACTGTGATGAGGTTTCCCTAGGAGTTTTACTAGGGAGAGGTAGGGTAGCTTAGGTGGGGGCTCTCTCCCCACCATGCAATCAGCAAACCCCAGAGTCTAGACATGGAAAATATTTGCATCTGCATTGTGGTTATAGGAATTCCTGAAGAGAATCATTCTTCATTCTCAGAACAATTGAAAGTGCTTTGCAGGAAATAAGCTTTCCTTTTAGCAAAGCAGAACAAAGGACTTTCCCTTCAAAGCATTTCTTGGAAGGGGGCTGATTTTCACACTTATCTTTAGAAGACAAACCATTTTTCTAAGAAAAGAAGCAGCGGGGTTCATGAGTGAAGCCCAGAGCTTGGTATTTTTAAATGGGAGCCTTCATTTGGGAGCTAGGCAGCATTTCAAAATAATTCAGAAAAAGCATTCCGGAGCAAAGAAGAACACAGATTTTAAAGGCTGTTTGCAACTCTTTAAAGCAACTGCATCTATTTCTGGGATTCCAGGGCTGCCTCCCACAACTGCTGGCCATCCTGAGAAAATGCAACGTTGCAAGAGGGGCGCTAACATTTAACTACGGTTCAGAAGGGGAAATTGAGAACTACAAAACCAGACTAGTAGCTAAAGGATATTCACAGAATCTGAGTGAGGACATTAGTAGCTTCCAGAAGTGTCCCCTCCCATTCAGTTTTTGTGCCCATTTGTGCTTTTGCAACCAAAGAGAACAAAGAGATCATCTGGCAACCAATTTTTTATTTTTTGTTCAAAGAAAAACTCCATGTTAGTGTTGACTCCTGGTGACTACTTGGACAAATCCCTGCAGATTTCTTGCCAAAGTTTATTTTTTGGAAATGATTTGCCATTGACTTCTTCTACCTTGGATTGAGAAAGAGTGATGGGCCAAGATTATACAGTTGATTTTGTGTCTAAGGTGAAATTCAGAGTCTCCTAGTTTCCAGCCTGGTGTCTTAACCATTAAACCAAACTGGCTCAGAAGACCTTCCACCAAGAAAATATTCCTCTTTATGGAAGTACTTCACCCTCCTCCCTTCCGCAAAAGTTAAAGTTTCAGTTGGCTCAGTGGCCGCTATGTTGGTAACAACTACTCTTCATCTTAGTGCATTGCTTCTCCTACTATTGTTCAAGACCAATTACTTACCATACTTTTCGGAGTATAAGACACACTTCCCCCCCCCTTTTTTTTTCCCCTCCACCCTTCAGCTGTTTTCGGCCTCCGGGCATCGCATTTTCGGCTGGTTCCAATCGGCGGGGATCGGTGGTGGTGAATGGGCCGTGCAGAACAGGCTGCAGCGGCGGCAAACAGGCCACGGCAAATGGGCCATGGCAAATGGGCCATGGCAGCAGTGAATGGCCCATGCTGAATGGGCTGTGGCAGTGGCAAACGGGCCGCGGCAAACGGGCCGCGCTGAACCAGTGGCGGTGGCGGCAAATGGGCCGCAGCGAATGGGCCAGATGAATACCGGATGGATGCTGGGAGGCAAAGGCAAATTTTTTTTCTTGTTTTCCTCCTCCAAAAAGGTAGGTGCGTCTTATAGTCCAGAGCGTCTTATACTCCGAAAAATACAGTACTTTAAAGTGAAGCAGATCAGGTCAAGCTGACCTTATTTCCCAGATCTATCTTGGAAGAAGTGCTAGAATAGTAACAGCAGCTGAATCCTTACTGTATTCAGACACAGGTGATAATCTTTATGGCAGTTCTGCAGTTTCTGCTCAGTCCACCACCAATATGGGCATTCAATACTTCCTAAGTTCAGGAATGAATGACTTCCTACTCCTCCCACTTTCAGTCCATTGTAAATGTATCCCACATCTGTTTTCCTGCTTTGATTCAAAAGTGCTGTTTTCTAACCTAAGACTGTCACGATCCAGTCTCAGGAGTCAGTTTCTGATTCTGAATCTGAATCAGCTGTTCCACCTGAACCTGTGGAATTTCAATCCTCAGTAGACACCATGTCAAAAGTCACATAAGACTGAACAAGGCACCACTTCGATAGCTGGAACTATAAACTATGAATTACTATAGCAACTGTATGTGAGTCAAGAGTTGAAAACAGAAGCAGGACAGTGACATCTTGTATCCTACTTATCCCAGCACTTGATTCCATCCTGATTGGGGGCAGCAGTTGGCCCTCTCCCCTTTTAGGGTAAACATTCTCCACTGGTTGGCAATTGCTGTTCTTTTTATAACCTTGTGATTGGTCCACTGTTGACCAGTTAAATTAATAGCAGTAACAATAGCACTTAGACTTACCCTGTTTCCCCCAAAATAAGACATCCCCTGATAATAAGCCCAATCGGGCTTTTGAGTGCATGGCAATAAGGCCAAGCGCTTATTTCAGGGTTCAAAAAAATATAAGACAGGGTCTTATTTTCGGGGAAACACTGTATATACCATTCCATCGTGCTTCGAAGCATTCTCTGAGCAGTTTACAATGTCAGCATATTGCCCCCAACAATCTGGATCCTCATTTTACTGATCTCAGAAGGATGGAAGGCTGAGTCAACCTTGAGCCCATCAGGATCGAACTCCTGACTGTTGGCAGAGTTAGCCTGTAATACTGCATTCTAACCACCTCACCACCAGGGCTCTTAAATCAATGAACTATCCTAAATTCTAGAAACTCATGCTTCATTCAACTCTTACATCTCTCAGTGGTCACCCTGGTGGGGTGAAACATGATCTCCTTACTTTTCTACCTTTTGCCCACAAAATTTCAAGGTTTCCTTTCCCTTTTAGTACCTTAAATTGCAACTAGAAACTGACCACTTTATTTCTATGAAATATTAGAAATCTTTATTTCTACACAAAGTTTCTGTTCACCCACAAGGGAAGAGGGAATGAAAGAAGAACCTGTTCTCTACAGTATTACTTTGATGACTGTAGCATAAGAAATACAAGGATACTGTAACAGAAAAAAGGAAGAAGAAAGGATTTGTGTTAGTGTCAAAAGAGAAAACGTGGGAAAGACATGTGAAGGCATCCATGTGTGCAGACATTGGGAACGCAAAGGAAAAACAGAAGAAATTGGAAGGAAGGAACTGCTCCTAAAAGGAAAAGGCAAACACTGGGAGATTCATCCATACTGGCTCTCCCTGCTTGGATGGGAAGGTCAGAAAGAGGGAAAAGCCAATCAGGTTTTGCGGGGGGGGGGGGCAGGTTTCAGAGTAAAAACCCGGGTCACTTTCCAGAAAAGCCAATCAGGTTTTGCGGGGGGGGGGTCATGGTTCAGAGTGAACAGCCTGGTCACATTGCCAACCTGCTGCAATCTGGACTGAAATTTTTGAGACTGGTTTATGAAACAGTCTGGAAGAAAAGCTGCTGTGGAATAGTTCTAAATCTTTGTAAACCTAGGAAAGGAAGAAAAGAGGGGAAACACATCTTTACTTTACTAATCTCTCTGAATCCTTTCTCTGCTTACCTGACCAAACTGAAGAGATAAATTAAATATAATTTCTGTATGTGATCTCTAAAATGATACCACACTAGATAAAGCTAGTTTCCTTTTTAACTCTAAAACATGCCAAATTCGGCTAATTGCTAGTTCTGGGGTCTATGCCAAGCTTTGCCAATAATTCAGATCATAAAGCTAAGAATCAATCATGTCTTCTCTTCCCTTCTTCTTCTACTTTAGATACCATCATGCTTGATCAAGAGCTGCAGAGCTCAAAAATGTGTCTACTCTTGTCACACTGAGCCCACCTAAAATGATATTAATCTACCATGGATTTTCACTTTGTTTATTTATTTGCCTTATGCAGCTGGCTTTGGTTTTTATAGCTAGTGTATCCCTACCCCAGCCCCCCCTTTTTTTTAAAAAAATATTCTCCATCATCAAGAGAGTCATGGTCCTTTATTGTAGGACTCATTATCCTCTGTTGGATTATTCTGTTATTTGTTTAAATAATTCATACGGCCACCAATTTCACAGCAGTGTCTCTGGATAGCATAGAAAGATTAAAGCCAACAGTTACAACCAATAACCAACTGTGTCTGAGATAAGCAAAACATCCCAATCATAAAACCACATCAACAGGAAAACTCACCTGCCCCCAAATGCCTGGGGAAATAGCCAGGCCTTCTGGGCTCTCCAGAAGGCTAGCAATATCTAACATATAATTTATACTAAGCAACCAAAAAAATGAAATGAAAGCAGTCCCCATGCAAGCAGATCTGCAGTATTTTGGCAAAGTGAAGAGGTTAAGGAGACCCAACCTGCAATACATTATCTATCTGAGACATACTTGAATGCAAGAAATCAACATTAAAGCAGAATTGTGATGGGCTTCTGTCTATGATTTCTTAATCCTTAATAGGCATGTGGAAGTACACAGGCTGATTGCAGAATCACCAAGAATCTCATCTCTAAAAGGCACTGGCCTGGAATGTTATGATTGGGATGTTTTGCAAATGGGCCACTTCAGGCTAACTGATCTCCAAATGGCACAGAAACTCACAATGCAGCAGCGCAATAAAGGCTTAGCTTGAGGAACTGGACCAGAAGCTATTTTTCTCTATTTATTTATATCCTGCCTTTATTACTTTTACAGATAATTCAAGGTAATGAATACATCCATCTTCTTCTTCCTATTTTCCCTACAACAACAACTCTGTAAAGTGAGTTGGGCTGGAAGTGTGTGACTGACCCAAGGTCACCCAGCTGGCTTTCATGGCTAACATGGGACTAGAACTCACAGTCTTCCAGTTTCTAGCCTGTGCCTTAACCACTAGAGCAGGGCTGTCAAACTCCCGGCCTGTGGATCGGATGCGTCATGCGCTGGCTACAGCCACCCCCAGTTTAGCAAAAGGGGGGGGAATCCAGATACGTCACATGATGCCACCGTGACAACGTGAGTTTGACACCCCTGCACTAGAGCAAACTGGCTCTATGCAGTATCAGATACTATTGCCATACCATCCCCTGGCCAATTAAATACAGTAATGTATAAACTGCCTGCTCAAAGAATCAAATGTTTGAGTCTCTTGCAGGCTTCCAAATTCAGGTTCCATAGCTGTTTATCCCATTCCAAAAAGGAGATCCAGGACAGCTGTTTCCAGTATAAGCTCTACTTCAGCTATATTTAGATTGGAGGAAGGCAAAATGGAGAAGATAACCACACATATACACATACAAATATTCATTCTTTCATATCTCCTAGATCAGGCTCCTATATGTTGACTGGCAGGGGTTCAAAATCAGGATAAAGGAAGTTTCTTAATAAATAACTTCTGGAATTTGCTACTGTACCATAGGATTAGGAGACTACTGGGAACACTAGTATCTTTCTGACATTATGTGGGTCATGGAGTATAAATTTATAAATGACCCATTTTTATGATAATACAGAATGTCAAAAGCCAAAATCAGATGTAGATTCATAACATTCAAAGCCTAGATCTTTGAAAGCCACATATCCATGGCCTAGTTTATAAACTGTCACTGGTTTCAGTTTCTCTCATTATGAAAACAGTGCTTACTTATAGAAAACATCCCATTGTATGTTTAGTAGCCTGGAATTGGGGAACCTATGGCCTTTCAGATGTTGCTGAAGTACAAATCCTAAAATTATTCACAATCCAAGTTGGCTGTAGCTGCTAAATACCATAGTACAAGGCCACAGGATTCCTATCTCTGGGAAGCCTCTTTTGCCCTCTCTGCAGTGTGCTTGTGTTGTTGTTGTTTTTATGTTTTGAAGGCATTCCTGGCTTTGAAAGGAAGAGGTTTCTGAATGGTATTTAAACTCTGGCTGATCTCAGCAGGTAGTATTAAACTTGATTAATAGTTTGATAGGAGACCACCGAAATCCTAGAGGTGCTGGTTAGATTGAGAACTTGAAAAAAAACTTCAAGAACCCTATGACAAATCAAATTCATCCTGTTATGAAGGACACTCTATAGATGTGCCTATGTAGTTATCCACAGTCAACTTCAACTTTTATTTTTAGGAGAAAAGGAATGGAAGGAGAATGTAATTCTGTGTTTTCCCCAAACACAGATTTTGGTAGCATCTGTTAAAACGCCAAGCTAACGGTCAGAGTCTCCAGGCTCTGGCAAATGAAGGAAGAAATAACAAGGTTTCCAAGTGTTCTAAAAATGAACCAAAGTGACTTCATTGCTTCATACCCCTCATCAGCATACTGAGCCATTGCGAATGCTGGAAGAGTTTTCTGCACATGCACAGGGCAGCAGGGAAGCCTCTCCTAGCTTTTGCAAGCAGCAAAGATATGGGAAGAGACAATGGGAGGCTTGAAGTGCAGCAATCTGCTTTGTGGAAGCAATTTGTGTGGCCTCTTTGCTTCCATAAGCAGAATGATGTCAGCACCGTCGTCCCTTGTTGAGATGAATGTAAGTAATCTCACAGAGATTTAGCTGGAATACTTTGTAAAAAGCTCAGTGTGTTTTCCCAACTGAATTTCTGCATTCAGAGAAGTAAGCACTCCTCTGTTCAGTGGAGCTTACTCTTAGGTTATTATGCACAGGATTGCAGTTATGCCCCATAAACCTAAGAGCGATGTTTTATTAGGGGGTTGATCTGTGTGTCTGTGTTTTATGACAACGTTTAAACCAAAGTGTTTGCTCCTTTGAGTACGAAGAACAGAAAAGCAAAAGATACATCTTTTCAAGGGTAACCATGGATTCTCC
Organism: Thermophis baileyi; assembly: GCA_003457575.1. Classification (NCBI taxonomy): domain Eukaryota; kingdom Metazoa; phylum Chordata; class Lepidosauria; order Squamata; family Dipsadidae; genus Thermophis; species Thermophis baileyi. The sequence goes on along the minus strand of QLTV01003460.1, from coordinate 3,181,281 downwards.
TAGGGAATGAGACTCTTAAGAACTGTCGTGGTAGCCTTCTGTGCTTCAGAATTTATCATTACGCTCCACGATATGTGAAGTCAAGCAGCATTCGTAGGTTACTGCTGCTTATTAGGTTTATGCAAATCACCCCTGTTTCAAATTGAAATGGAACAGAACAGAGCATTGTTTAATTCAAGTTTGCAATCCAAAAGTCTATGGCAAAGCAATCTGAAAAAATATTCATCAACGGGATTTTTTTTAACCAGACATATTGTTTAAAGTATTTTTGCATTTCCCTGGTCAGGGAATCACTTTGTCTCACTTGCGCTTCCTTGATTAGGGATTGTCGGTATTTTATTTCTCTTGTGCCTTTCAGTATTTCCAAAAATGTTTAAAAGGCACTCTCTTAATTTTTCACTTACTTTTCTGAGATACCAGGTTTCACATAACACAGAAAAGAATATTAACTCACCATTGTTGAGTGGCATGCTTTTGCTGCCTCTGCTAATGGATTTCACAAAAAACTAGGAGAGGTGGAACAGTTCTCTGATAAATTTAATACCCCCCACACACCCCACACCGAGAAAGAATCATTGGAGCACCTAGGCAAAGCTTGGCTTCTAGTTTTCTAGTCAGAGATATGGCTTGTTGGCAATATTCTTTATTAAAAGAATTTGTTTTTTTATTCTTTATTAAAAGAGGCAGCTAAACTGGTTGGAACAGTGTGATACAATGCCATACAGACATGACAGAGAAAAGTGGGTATTTGTAAATTTGCTGTCACCACCACCACCATCTCCTCATTCTAAAACTTGCCCCAGTTATACAGAATTTGAAAGGAAGGCTTGATCCATGAATAAGTACTGGAGTCATCAACCTTGAGACCATATTTTAGAGTGCTGAGAGCACAGTCTCAGACTATATCATATGGGTTCCCAGGACCAGTTAAGATTCATTCATTAAAGGAGGTGAAAGCTGAGAAAGTGAATGAAACCAAAAGGCAAAGCTAACTTTGTGAATCCTAAAGACTTTGATAAGGAGAGAGTTGAATGAGATGATACAACTTATTAACCAGCAATTCAGCCAAACCACCATACAGCATTTTCCACCATGTATGGATCAGCGGTGGGTTGCTCCCGGTTCAGCACAGTTCAGTGAACCGATAGCGGCAGCAGGAAGCTCCGCCCACCCGCCCAGGACGCTTCTGCGCATGCACAGAAGCCAGGGGTGAAATGCTCCTGGTTCGGGCGTGCCTGCCAGTCGTCGGAGAGCCAGTAGCGACCGCAGCGCTAGGCTTTGCCCACCCACCCGGACGCCGCCATTTGGGTTCTTTTACCCTCTGCGCATGCACAGAATGCTTTGCGCATGCGCAGAGGGTAAAAGAACCCAAATGGCGGCGTCCGGGCGGGTGGGCAAAGCCTAGCGCTGCCATCGCTATTGGCTCTCCGACGACCGGCAGGCACGCCCGAACCGGGAGCATTTCACCCCTGGCAGAAGTGTCGCGTGCATGCGAACCAGTAGCGACAGGATTTACAACCCACTACTGGTATGGATATGACTGAAAGAAACCACTCTCTCTCCCCATTAGATCTGGCAGAAGAGGCATGTTACAGGTCTTGTCAACTAAGGAATGTCATCTGATAGGACCTAGGAAGAGACCCTTATCTGTCATTGAACCTTCCCTGTGGAACATCATCCCCCTGCAAAGTCTTCAAGATGTGGCTGTGTTCCCAGGTTGTCAGAGCCTGTGGGTTGGCTATGTTAATTGTGCTTCAATTGTGTTATCTTAATTGCAGTTATGTTAATTGGGTGCTTTTAAAACTTGGCTGCCATTATCTATTTTATTTTCATTGTTGTGAGCTGCCAAGAGTCACCACACGGCCATATAAATTGAAATGAATACATAAATAAATCTGCTATTGACTGTTTGATTTGCAATGATAGTTGACAAGAATATAGCCCAGTTTTATTCTTCATTCCAAGCTTTGCCTCTGAGATATTCTTCAGCTTTCTGCCTGTTCATCTAACATAAGGTGCAGCAATGTATTTGTAATAAAGCATCGTTCTTAGACCTGCAATAAAATCTTGCACTGTAGAGCGTGCCTATGCAGGGTGGCAGAAATATAGGCAGTCCTGCCCTTTTTCAGAATTCTCCATTCCATTTTCTTTCTGCCACCTGCCTTCAGTTTTTCCTCAGCAGATGTTTGACATGCTCAGATCACTGGATTTGGGATTCCCTTCCTTAAAAGATGTTGCTCTTCTGAAAAACTTGCACTTCCTGCAATTTTCTATGTGGTGGGACCATCTACAAAAGCATCATTGTGTGTCTGCTGTTAATGTACAGGAAGAGACATTCAGCCTGAGGCAATATTTGTGTAGCCACATTTTCTTTTCCTTGTGCTGACAAAATAGAATCTTAATTAAACTACTACAGTGCTTCCTGTTTAATTTGAAAGATATAAAACTCAGATAGGGTAATAAGGGGAATTCATCATCTCCTTCAAGAGGAGAGCAGTAATGCAGTGGCCTAGAAAATCAATAGACGCACATATATTTGTTTGTTACTTAGCAGGTTGCATCAGCAATTAAGCTGCTGTCTTCTTTCAGGGTCTCGCTTGCAGACAATAGGCGAGCTACCATGTGGTAGAGATTGTACAGAGCAACCTCGTCAAGCTGGTATCTTTAGATTGGCCAAGATTATAGCTCCCCAAATTCCCAGCCAACTTGCTCTTCAGCAGGAGTGTCAAACTCGCAGCCCACGGACTGGATGCGTCACACGCTGGCCACGCCACCCCCATTTTAGCGAAGGGGGGGAAGTCATGATGCATCACGTGATGACAACGTGTCGTTGCGAGTTTGACACCCCTGCTCTTCAGCATAATATTAAGCCTAGCTCAAATTCTTTAAAAAAAAACTCAAGCATTTAAGGAAATTGTTCAATTTTGTCAGAGGTGCTGCTCTGGAAGCATCAGTTCTTTGCATCACTTCTTCTAGTGACTCCTTTGCATCTATTATTTTATTGACCACTAGAAGCCAGTGGTGAAATCCAATTTTTTTTATTACCGGTTCTGTGGGCGTGGCTTGGAGGATGTGGCGTGGCTTGGTGGGCGTGGCAGGGGAAGGATACTGCAAAATCCCCATTCCCACCCCACTCCTGGGGGAAGGATATTGCAAAATCTCCATTCCCACCCCACTCTGGGGCCAGCCAGAGGTGGTATTTTCCGGTTCTCCGAACTACTCAAAATTTCCGCTACCGGTTCTCCAGAACCTGCTGGATTTCACCCCTGCTAGAAGCCCTAAGAGTAAAGGCAGCAAACAAGGGACTCTTTCTTCCTCTCTCTTTGGGCCACTGCCCACTTGCATCTAACCCCAGTATAAACATGCCCGGGCAACTTCTTTCTTTTGATATTGCCTTCATCTCATCCCCAGTGAGTGAGTGAGACAGGCTCAAATCCTCCTTAACTGTACATGGGTTAAAGTTGTGTTTATCCCTTAAGCCAAGTATTTCCAGCAGCAGCAGACACAGGGACAGTAAAATCATAAGCATTTCACTGTCCATTCGATTGGCACTGTCCAGTCAGGTGGGTTCTGCCTGGCACTTATTGGCCATTTCCAGCTGAGGAGCCATACCCCTTACCCTCTACCACCACCGTTCTGTCTCCCTGGTTGAGAATGAATTGGCTATTCCAAAAGTAATTAGATGAAAGGAAAACCCTTGAAAGACTTTTTACAATTCCACTCCCATGAACTTCACCTGCATATGGCCTAGGATAATATTGCTTGATCTCAGTGATTGATCAGACTGAGTTAGGTAAACCAGTGAATTTTAAAAAAATGGCAACTACATTGATTTGGCTAGCTGCTTAGCTTGGTAAAGTTTTTGTTGTTATTGCACTCTATACATGATTCTGGTCTCAATCTACATGATATGAAAGGCCCATCAGGCTTAGGTCTCATCCCACCCTAGCTACATCCCTTCTGGCACAAACTTACTTGTTTCTTTCTTTGTTTGTTTCCTACCTATTATTATCATAACTCACTCAAGGCAGTGAATATGCCTAATATTACTCACTCCTCCTATTTTCTTCACAACAAACCTGTGAGGTGGATTGGACTGAGACAGAGAGTGACAAAGTCACCCAGCCAGCTTTCATGCCTGTGGAATGACTGACATTGAAATAATGCATTAAAATAACTTGCAGATGAGTCTAGGGTTATTTCAAAGCACATCTGTTTTGCAGTAACCAACAAAGCACATCATTAACACCCATCTTTCTTTACCCAAGCTGCTTTGTGACTGCTTTCTTTGAATGGACTGGCTTCACGTTTCACTGAAAAGTTGTCAACCTGTGAGAGATAGTGAGAAGTGGGAGGGGGCAGCAAAGAAGGAGCTCATTTGATGTGAAGAGATAGCCCAGCTCAGATGTGGGGATTCTGTGAGGGAAACAAAGAAATGTCTGCCTTAATTTGTTGTTCTTTACCTGAGAAGAACTCTTCAAGTTTTTCAAGATTGTGCTTTCCCCTAACATTAAAAACGTGTGTGTGTGTGTGTGTGTGTGTGTGTGTGTGTGTGTGTGCGCGCGCGCGTGTGCTCAACAATGTTTTGGAAGTGGTATTTCTGTCTTCCTAGGGCTGGGAGTCATGGCCTAAGGTCATCCACCTGACTCCATCCCTAAGGTGGGTCTAGAACCCATGGTCTCCTAATCTCTAGCCTGATGCCTTAAACACTATCCCAAACTGGTTCTTTTAGCCTGAAAGAATTAGAATTAGAATTAGAATTAGAATTAGAATTAGAATTAGAATTAGAATTAGAATTAGAATTAGAATTAGAATTAGAATTAGAATTAGAATTAGAATTAAGCTGGAAGGGACCTTGGAGGTCTTCTAGTCCAGCCCCCTGCTGAAGCAGGAGAACCTATACCATCTCAGACAAATTAAAGATGTCCACCTGAAAGCCACATGGTTCTTGGGTAGGCCAGCTATGTGTAACTTGGCACAAGTAGAGTGGGAGAGGAACTGGATCAAAGTGTGAATTACAGTAGCTGGCCAAAGTCCAGCTGTTTCATTGCTTCCTGCAGCAGGTTGTACATCACCACCTTTACTTGGAAGACCATGGAACTCATCTCTGAGAAAGGCAGCAAAGTAAGATAGCGCTTCCTTCCCCATCCTCATATCCTTTGTGGATTGGCAGACGTTTTCCCACTCAGAGGTAAACCAAGAAGGAGAACAAAAATCAATGGGATGCATAATCAAGAAGTCAGGACAGAGGCAATAGAGGCAGAACAGAGATCAGCAATTGAGAGAGCAAACTTCAAACCAGCATACTTACCAGCTACACAAACTATCTCTGGGCTGCAGAAGGCCACACAACCATGAAGGCAGAAAGGGTTAGTGATACATGCTATTTCTTTGCTGCTATCTAGTGGTTATCCGCAATCTATATATGTAATGCCTGTGGGAAGCACTCAGTTCTGTAGCAGCAAACTATCCATTGCCTCTTTGTTCACTCTGCTTCCCATAGAAAGAATGATGTATTTCCTTTTCCTTACCCCTTGCTAAAAAGATAGCTCAAAAATGCAGGCTTTCTTTTGGAGCCTGTAACTTCCTTAATGCGCTCTACTTGTCCTGTCTGTCTGTCTGTCTGTCTGTCTCTCTCTCTCTCTCTCTCTCTCTCTCCCTCCCTTCCTCCCTCCCCCCCCCCGCCCATTCTTCATGGGCTTGGCTCAACTCATATCCCAATTTTTACCTGAAGGTGCAATTTATTTAACCCTGAAGATGATACAGATCAGCTTCTCTCATTGTTCCTTAAACTATTTCTAAAAAAGCAAAGTTGCAATGGAGAAAATAACTGGATCAGCAATCTTACCTCTTCACTGTTTCTGGAGACTTTTATAATCTCTGTAGGACATGGAGAAGGGAGACTTTATTGGCTTACACCAGAGGTTCAGCAGCTTAGAGGTGCTGTAGTTTTCCCCAAAACAAATTAAAAACACAAGTGAGTTTATGCATGTTCCATTCCAAAGCTCTCTTCCAGGGAAGATTTACTGCCTTTTCCCAGAAAGAGTAATAGAGAAGCAGAAGAAAACAATATGCAGTAAGAGAGCACTGACTGTTTTTCTGAGAAATAGCTGCATGTATAAGGTTGCCCTTGAGATAGGAAGTGGAATTGGCTGGTGTGATAGCTACAAGGACCCAAACACGTTCCAGTGTGTAGTTTCAGCAACCCCCAATTCCCTCTAGGCTCATGCTTTGCTATTACTGCCCCAAGGAGATATGCTATTTACTTAAAAGCGGTTTTAATCTGGAACTTTCAATAAAAGATTCAGCATTAATTGTCTCGTGCAAAATAACATCCCTGACTAAAGGTAAAATTAGATCTGCTGCCTCTCGTTGATTTACGCTGTTGTTAAAAGGGCTTTCTTCTTGCTTGTCTAAAAAAAAAAAGAATCGGCTGTTTTCCAGCTGATTTGCACAAACACTTTTTGTATTAAAATTCAAATCCAGTCTATTTTATTTGACAGACCGAACTTGAATATGCATGTAGGGAAGCTGTTATCTGAGCACTCAGCTATAAACAAAATTCCCATCTGAATGCACCCATATAAATAATCCTTCAGAAATAGGAGTATGCAGACTGGCAGCAACATGAAGATGCCATGTCTGGAGTCTGCAAATCACTTGAGCTGCATTCAGAACCACATACTGGAAATGTTACGTTTCCAAGCTTATTTGCTTTTTAGATGTTCATTTTTTTATAAAAAAATGCATTTAACTGAAAACATTTCAAAATATGATATGTGCATCAAGGACTTCAGGTCAAGTTGATATGTGTATATCAACTTAATATTTTGCCACAATTAATGTGTTTCTAGAGACTGTGAGCACAATGCACACTTTCATGTGTTGATGTGAGCACATGCCTTTCTTCCTCCCCACCCTGTCCCCTCCATCATATGATAGCAAAATCACTTAGCAATACCACTTCCACCTTCCCAGTGCTTTACAGCCCTCTCTAAGCAGTTTATAGAGTCAGCATATTGCCTTCAACAATCTGGGTCCTCATTCTACCGACCTTGGAAGGACGGAAGGCTGAGACAACCTTGAGCCGGTGAGGATTGAACTCCTGGCTGTGAGCTGAATTAGCCTCCAATACTGCATTCTAACCACTGTGCCACCCCGGCTCCTGTGGCGCAGTGGTTAGAGTACAGTATTGCAGGCTAATAGTGTATGCATTATCTTGACTGAGACTATTAACCATGCAAATATGTTTTTATCCAATCAGCTCCAGCCCATAAAGATATCAAAGGTCTTGCAATGTAAATTTATATACTGAATGTTAATGTCTAGGTTGTCATAACCAATTTAAAAGGAAAATGGCTAATCTGCACATATAGTTTAGTAGCCATAAATCTGCAACTTTATTTATTTGTTACTTAGATTTATATCTTCGCTTTTATTTCCAGGAGCTCAGTGGTGCAGATAATACTCTCCCCTCCCTTTTTTTTCCCCTGCAACAATCATCCAGTGAGCTTCATAGCTGAGGATGGATTAGAATCTGAGTTCTCTCAGTGCCACTCCAAAACCTTAACCACTACACACCTGCCTCTCCTTGATTACCTTTTTCTCATCAAATTGTTGTCAAGCACTTCATTGCAGACAATTTCAGGCCCTCCAAAGGAACATGTACTATGGGGCCAGCCGATCCAGAAACATTGCAAATAAGATGTGATGTCCGAATAAATAAAACTTACTTGGAAATGTTTCTCCCTAAAAGATTCTATGATTTCATCTTGACACTTGTAATTGATTTCAGCAGAGTCAAAGAAGGCAGAAGCTGAAATGATTTGCAATTAAAGCTTCATGTTTCTATGTTTTTAGTTGCTTTATTTACTAGAAATGCATGACACATCAAAAATGTTACACGATTTTCTGCCTTCTGTACTGATCCGCAATGGGTGGGAAAGACCTGGCAACATGCACCAAAATCAGTTCAGCTAAACAGACAATATCTGAATGGATAGTATATAGCAAGGTTAGCTGACCTGAAGCTTTTACATTTTGGCATAGAGACTCAGGAAAGATAATAAGATCAGTGGTGTTTCACATGGCTAGGATCTTGAGCTAAAATCACATCCCAACAGCTGCTGTCCAGAGATTTCCCATTTGAACACTGTCTAAGGAAATGGGCTGGAAAAACATTGTCACTATGTTCATTTTAATTTGTCAGCAGGACTCTTATTCTGAAATGACACTGTATACTGATATGAAGTTCTCATGTGATATCTGTACTGCGCATGTGTTAATCTTTCCTTTGTTCTCTTTGTTCTTCACCATGTAGACACAGACTTAGGTGTTCTTATTTTTGTTATGAAGTATATTACTTTTATTCTTTCCTGGACTTCGGTCTTATTATTGAGGGTTGACAGCAGGGAAACAAGATTCATTTCACCTCTAATTATTTTTATCTCCGCAACATTGTAGCAGCGGATGGTTTATTTGCTCATGACACTGTATACTGATATGAAGTTCTCATGTGATATCTGTACTGCGCATGTGTTAATCTTTCCTTTGTTCTCTTTGTTCTTCACCATGTAGACACAGACTTAGGTGTTCTTATTTTTGTTATGCAAATATATTATTTTTATTCTTTCCTGGACTCTGGTCTTATTATTGAGAATTGAGAGCAGGGAAACAAGATCATGTCGCCTCTAATTATTTTTCTCCGCAACACCTCCTGTAAGCAAATAATGTCCATACCTTGCCTCTGAAGGCTCGTCAATATACGTTTTCTTTTAATTTGTGAATTCATGTCATTGATGTTTAAGGATAGCATGTTAATTTCTCCTTCCTCCATCCTATTACTTAAGTGCCGCTTTTGGACCTCCTCTTGTTTTTGTCTCTGTTTGTGCCCTAGTTCTGGCTCCTTCCCTTTCATATCTTTCTGTTTCCCTTCGCTCTCTGTGGTCTTGTTCCTCAAGTTGTCCCTCTGACGTTTGTTCCTCTTGGCTTCTATTTTCCGTCTCTTCTCTGCTGTCCTGCTCTTCATCCCCTACA
>QLTV01003460.1:3151848-3165496 GCA_003457575.1 Thermophis baileyi | reverse complement strand
CAACTCTATCTTTATCTATCTCTATCTCTCTGTGTCCGCTCTCTCTCTCTCTCTCTCTCTCTCTCTCTCTCTCTCTCGCTCTCTCTCTCTCTCTCTCTCTCTTTCTCTTTCTCTTTCTTTCTCTCTCTCTCTCTCTTTCTTTCTTTCTTTCTTCTTCCCTTCCCTTCCCTTCCCTTCCTTCCTTTCCTTTCCTTTCCTTTCCTTTCCTTTCCTTTCCTTTCCTTTCCTTTCCTTTCCTTTCCTTTCCTTTCCTTTCCTTTCCCCTCCTCTCCTCTCCTTTCCTTTCCTTTCTCAGGGTGTGCACCTACGGAGCTCCACCAGCCTCAGGCTCCAGGGCTGGTGGGTGCCTTGGTGGGGCAGGGAGACAGTGGCACTGCCTGGAGAGCCGGCGGGTGGATAGGCATTCCGGGCGGTCTCCGAGCCTCACTAGGAAGGTAAGCCGAGCGCTGGCCGGGCCCATGCGCTCCCGCCTGCCCCTCACTCCTGCCGTATCCTAGGAAGTTCGCGGGAAGTGGCGGTGGGCGGAGCTGGGAAGGGCAGATCTGCCGGTGCAGCACCCGGTGAGGAAGGCTGGGGGGGGGTGCGGCCGATTGTCTCGTTCACGCTGTAGGGCGGATGGGCTGGAACTTCACGTCGCGAAGCCCGCAGCCGGGTCGGGCAGAGATGCCGGCTTGCAGCAAAGCCCACCACCATGAGGCCCATCCGCGCAATAGGCTGCGCTGGCCCGTCCACGGTTCTTTGCTGGGCACTGGCGGTGGCTTCCAACCTGGAAGCCGCCACCGGCGCCCAGCAAAGAAGCGTAGTTGAGCGGGGCCAGGGCGTTAGCGCTGGAGCGGCAAGGAGTTCAGGGCAGGTGGCGGTTCGTCTTCATGCACGGACAGGCGAGGGGAGGGCAGGGGATCCCCCGCCCCCAGCGCCCCTCCTCCGCGCAACCTGCTGCTGCTGAGCGTCTCGTTCATGCTGCCCGCTTTGCTTGTGGGACGGATGGGCTGGAACTTCCGCGCTTCTTTGCTGGGTGTCAGCCGGGCTCCTCGAGAGATGAGAGTTTGCTCGGCCCCATGCATACTCTCGAGGAGCCCGGCTGAAGTTTCCCGCACCGCTTCAAATGCTGGTGCCGCACTACAGCTGAGAGAAGCACTTCGGCCGGGCTCCTCGAGAGACGAGAGTTTGCTCGGCCCCATGCAAACTCTCGAGGAGCCCGGTCCAAGTTTCCCACGCCGCTTCAAATGCTGGTGCCGCACTACAGCTGAGAGAAGCAGTCAGAGTTTGCTGTCCATTGCGGATGCTAGCTCGGCCCCCTGCAAACGCTCACCACCTGCAAAGTTGCACATTGCAAGTGCCACCCCAGGGCAGAGATTTCCAGCCCCACCACGGCCGGTCCCATATTCCAGAGCTGTAGTAGTCACACTCACAGGACTGGTCCATTGCAGCTCCTCCACCTGGGTGCACTGTTCATTGCAGACGCTAGCTCGGCCCCTGCAAACTCATCTCTCGAGGAGCACTCGCTGAAGTGGCGTGGGAAACTTCGGTCGGGCTCCTTGAGAGACGAGAGTTTGCAGGGAGCTGACCTAGCAGGCGCTTTCTCTCGGGCCTCCCACCCGGAGGCTTCGCAGAAGGAGAGATGTAGGCCCGAAAGGCGACTGAAATTTCCCCCCCTCCAGGCAGCCGTTCGGCTGAGTGCATCGAGTTCTTGGTCTTACCTTCCTGTTCCAGCTCGTGTGGCTCGCACCGTTATACTCAAGGTGAGGTTTGCGCTCAGCCTTAAGAGTGGGGGCTGGCGTGTGGGCGGGGTGATGTTGGGCAGTGCAGCCTTGTGTTCCCGCGTGTGGACTGGATTAATTGCTCTTGGCCATATCCGGCCCAGGGGCCAAGATTTCTCCACAGACCACCAAAATTTTCTCACGGACCACCGGTTGGTGACCTGTGGCCTAGAGAATGATCAGATAAGAGAGGGCATCACCCACAGCTGCATAATGGGCAGAAAAAAAGACTTAGAAAGAAAATTCCCTAACTTCTCAGGCTGAAAGAGATAGTGGGAGACTTGCGAGATTCTGTTTCTATAATCTTACAGTAAAGTTAATGTTATTGTCATTTTGCTTTCGTGTCTGGACTACCCTGAAGAAGTGACACACAGTAAACCTTCCTAAGAACCTAGCATAATATCTTCAAGGCTATTCATATTCATGCCTATTACCAATTTTCAATAGCCAAAGCAATTTTGTCCTCCCAGTATTATAATAACTCATAATTTACTTTCATGGGAAAAGCAACTAGGCTGAATTATGTAATGGATGAGTTTTTTAAATTGACATTCCCAAGGTATAATAATGCTCAGTGTGGTAGCATTTTATGATTGTGTCTCCCAAATTAGGCAGCTCTTCCATAGCTGTGCAAAAGAGCCCCTTGAGTTTGTGAAATGGAGACAGCAACACCTGCTACTGCGAATTGCTTGCAAGGCCTTACAATCAGATCTTCTAGAGCATATAAATTGCAGACATTCTTGAACTGGTGAACTAATTAACCCCAAAGAAACTGGGGTCTCTGTTCTGTCATTGAAACGTAGAAGTAAATCACCTAATAAATTTTAGCTAAGATGTTTGGTTAACCCTTCACTCCAAGATGATATCTTGAGATCAGTGACAGAATGTCAAGGAGATGAAATTTTTCTGCCACTTGAATTTAGATACTGCTATTTCTCTTGTGTTGTGTGTGTGGGGAGAGTGTTATCCTATGATCAGACTAGTCTATTCAATTAAACTGCAGGTTGAGATGTTTGACTAGGATTAGAAATGTGGTCAAACTGAAAAATAGCTACAGTTCCTATATGAGAACAGGGGTGAGATACAGGTATATATTACAGCAGAAGCAAATAAAATGTTTGCAACGATAGTGCCTATGGAGGACATCAGGTTAAGGATGTGTTATTAAAGTTGGTTGAGATTTTGTGACTCAGCAGTTCATGTCTGCAGATCACAACTCAAGGCCTTTTCCCACAACTAAGCTGAAGTGCTCCCCACATGCTCAAATCAGCAGAAAACTGTACTGGCAAAAAATTAGCTGTCCCCCACTTTTCTATATCCAGAACAAGAGGAAAGCAGTATTTTTACAGCAGTACATCTAAGACAAAGTCAACCTGTCTCACTCATAAGGCTGAGGATTGAGATGGAGGCATCATTAGGGAGACATGGAAAAGAAAACATGTTGACGTGGCATTCTTGTGATATCATTAGGTCTTTATACTGAGAGTTGTGTGATATAGTCATTTAGCATGTCAAATAAATCAAACTTTAATTGTTTTAAGTGATCTTCACAGTATGTTTTAATTGTTGAGGTATTTTTGAGGTATGCCACTCAGAAGTACTTTGTGTGAGATGGATGGTCATATAAATCTGACAAATAAACAAAATAAATAAATATATAAATAAAATTTTCCTGTCAACCATGAAATTCACTGGGTGAACTTGGCCAATTATTCCAACCTCACTAGACTGCTGAGAGGATAAAATGGAGAGAACGGAGTCAAATACATCACCTAGCGCTCCAAAGATGAAAGGTTGCGTATAAATGCATAAAATCTAGGCAATGTTATATTGAAATTATAAATCTGGGTTTCCAATTGAGCTGGTCACAACAATTGTCTTACAAATGCAGGTCAGGCTACACAAATCTAGGATTTCATGCCTGTAATGTGGTAATGTCAATCATTGCCTTTCAGATTTGAACTGCAACAATGGCTTACTTTACGTTTTTCATTAATTGTCACTGGGGCAAAATAAAACTTTAGAATAGAGAAGAAGCTTAGTTTCAAAATAAATCCACCTATTTGTGCCATAATCCATATACGCTTGCAAATGCAGGTGGTAGAGAAATGAGGAATCATGGTTGAAGTTTCTTGAAATTCCTTGTTGGTTTTGAGAAACAAATGGTTGATGATGGATGATGAAATGTTGAAATTATCTACCAATACATTCACTGCAGTGCCCAGTATATCCACATACTATGAAGGTTGTCAGGTCTAATTTTTTCCCCATAGATTCTTTATGTAACTAACTTTGTAACCTTTCTGCTAACACTGCTTTTGGACAATATGAAGCTAGCAGCTGAATATGCCACCTTCAACCAAGAAAAACATACACAATGTTCCCCTTTGTCTGCAATAAGAAAGCTGTGAGGGAGGAAGAGTAATGGAAAATCCACTACATCTAGAAGTGATGCAGGCTGCTAAAATTTGCACACAGGATGATCAACTTTCTGATTTCTAAAAGTCAGACATTGAGCTAGAAGCTAGGCCTATGTGGGAAATTGCCATGGGGGAAATTTTAATCGAGTCATTTAGATATAAGAAGAGTCCATAAAGGCTTAGGGTTTAGTTAACGCTTAGGACCAGATTACCTTAGGGCAGGGTCACCTTCTCCTGAGTGCAACCTACCTAGAACATAAGGTCATCTAAGAGTCCTTCATCCAAGTCCCCTCACCCAAGGAGATGAGCTGGTCCTTTGCAAGAGAGAGAGCTTGTTTTATTTATAGAATTATGAATTCCAGAGAGACTCAACTGGTGCCCATGTTAGCATTATTCTGGCACCAGATTGAAGGTCTTTTTATTTTCCCAGGCTTTTGAACTAACTTTTATTGCATTTTAATTTTTAATTTTCAATTGACTGCTATGTTGCCATCCAGTTTACATGGTCTTTATATTTAGCATTGTACTTGATTTTATCATATATGCTTTCATTCATATGCTGTTTTTAGTCTGTTCTATTGTAAACTGCCCTGGCAGCTTTAACTATTGGATGGCTTACATACATACGTACATACATACATACATACATACATACATACATACATACATACATACATACATTCAGGTGGCATGGAAGTACCTGTTGCTGCTGGCACAGTTGCAATCACATATTGTCTTATCATACCGTTGATCATTCAGAAGTTCCTGGATGAGCTAGGAACTTCATCTGGGCTTCCTATAGGCCTTATGTCAGTTTTAGCTGTAATGATCAAGACTTGATTGCCAAATTAGGTTTCTGAATTTCTCTCCCATCCATTTCCTTTGTGCCTTTTTGATGTATCCAGGAGCACCCTCAAAGCAAAGAACAGAAAGACACAGCGTGCTTTATCATTCAAAGGATGCCATATATCTTTATTTCATGTAATGACTCTTCTGTTCTGCTCCCTTGGTTTCTATAGAGCCATGCGTCCCCACTTCCCTCAGCTTGGGTTTTGCCTTGTGTTTGGACAGTGGAAGATACAATAATTTCCTCCAGCCTTTGCTTCGTATCATCATTGCCCAAGAACAAAGCACATATTCTCTGACTTCATCCAGCACTCTGCAGGCAATCCCTCCCTCAATACCAATTATATATTCTGTTCATTGAACAAAGCAGGACCTTTCTGTGGCATGTGAATTCCGATACCTGAATTTTTTTTTCAATGACAACAAGAGACCCATTTCTGAAGATATCACAAAACCCAGCCTGTTTATCCTTGAAAATTATGTCAGAGGTAGAATATAGCAGTATGATTCGTCCCAATTTCCTACAAAATTCTTAACTACAAAATTTTAGCATGGGTTAATCTATGCGTGACCAAGCATCGGTCAGGCATACATTAAGCATCTGGCATCTACAAGTATTTGATTCCAGTATTTGAGAGCCAACATATTGTTTTGTCTAAGAACAGACATACGACGCTATTTGGTATTCAAAGTACTCAATTCTATTCAGCATTTGACACTACTTGTTACCTGACAATGATATTGTCACAGCTAGCTATAATCTGATTGTTAGCACACAACGGCATTGTATCAAAGAGCTTATGAGATTGGCTCTCCAACAATGAAAAATAAAGCCTAAGATGAGGTTTCACATTCCGATACTAGTTCTGGTTTTAAATCTGATATTCATATATCTTCCAAATATGAATATTTAAGCAATTCCTGAACAACATGACTTCTCCTAAACCCTCTACTTCTAGGGGATTGCCTCTTCTTTCCTTCCTGTTGTTTTTTGCCCTTAATCCAGGGGTCCCCAACCCCTAGGCCACAGCCTATGACCAGGCCATGGCCTGTTCGGAAGCGGGCTGCTGTTGTGTCCTAGCACAGCAAGCCCTATGGAAAATGATGCACACACACTGTTTGTCAATAAGATTCTTTAGTACTAATAAACTTCTTAGTAACTAGTGGTTAAAGTCATTAAATCATAAGAAAGTCAGTCGTGCCAAAAAGTCCGGTATCAAGCTGGCCAGAATTCAAACCCACAAAGTAAACAGCCAATTAGTTCCTCTGTTATCAGTGACTCACTGACGTTGGCAAAAAGCCCGGGATGAATTAATTCAACAAAAGGAAAGTCCACCCAAGAGCAGCAAAACGTGGTCAGAGAAAATGCAACAAGTTGTTTCCAGCGTTGGCTTCAGTGTGCTGAAGCCTTAAATAGCCTTAGGGCGTGGCCAATCAGCCTGCAGATTTACATGCGAGGAGACTTTCTACAGAGCCACTCCTGCCTGCTAGCTGCCCTGCGTGCCCTAGCATCAAGCAGAGGCTCCTCCTCTTCTCCTGAGTCACTCAGCTCCCACTGAGGAGGTGCAGAAGGCCCTGGTTGGCTGTCATCCTCTGGCACTGAGTCCCCCTCGGTATCTGACTGAGGTGCCAGGTACACAGGATGATAGTGCCGCGCCACAGTCGGCTCTTGGTCCTCTGGATCCATGGGCGGCTGCGCGGGACTCGGGCGAGCCACAACAGCTGCACAAGTGGCAGGCAAGCATGCACACCCACACAGCTCCACTTACACGAGCGAGAGGCACCTGTCACTGGAGTTGTGCATGCGCACGCGGATGCCTGCCACTCACACAGAACCATCCCCCTCCCCCCCCTCCGCTGGTCCACCAAGCCAGAAAGATTGGGGACCGCTGCCTTAGTCCTTTCCTTTTTCTTATGATCCTTTTCTTAAGATTATCATGGTTAAGTAACTCTTCTTTGTTTCACAGCACTTGTTCCTCAACATACATATAGTTTATAAAAAAAAAAAAAACAGAACGTCAAAATTTTAAAATGGCCCAAATTTAGGATGTTGGTGAATATTCATTATCTTTCTATTTTGAGAACATGTTAAATTTCAGAGGCAGTTTATCTACATTTTATTTCTTTATTTTAATCAAAGGGCTTCCGTGTCAAAAAGCCTATAAAGGACTAGATAAAGCTTTTAAGCTTGCCTGTCTATATCAGGTTTTTTATTATTTTTTGCAGTAATTTTACCGCTACTGCATTACATTTACTTCCAATCAATATTGCTGAATGCAGAAAAAGTCCTGCTTTGTGGACCCACAATAGAATATAGATTAGATTTTTTTAAAAAAAAATCCTTTGCAATACATTTCCAAGAGTGCTTTGGATGGCTGTATATAATTGTAAGATTTTTTTTTCATCTCTACAGTTTTGTGATATGGATTGGTTATGAAAAATGTCTTTGTGGTTTTTTAATTTAGATATCAAATTCTTTGGATATTTTCCAGTATTTTCTGTCCAGCAAAGGAGGTAGTACAATTCTGCCATATTGCAAAGCATCCAAGAAACCAGAGCTGTGATTACACTTTGCAGAAGCTCCAGTCTGATGAAAGAGAAAGTAATCTTTTCCCTGCTTCCATTACAACAGCAAACCATAAACCCAGGTTACATTCAGTTTTCAGATTCTGTTAATGCAACCTTACAATAAAGTAGATTTAATCCATCTGGGCTTCCCCTCTGGACTGCCTTGTAAGGCTGACATTAATCTTGAAAGTCTGAAAGTACAATTCTCCCCTGTGGCCATTTCAGCCCAAGAAACTAAGGAGAGTGCCTTCTGAGACATTTGCCACAGCCACCCTCCTTCTGGGGGGCTAAACTGCCTCTTATCCAACTGTTCCCCTGATGGTGGCTCTTCCTGCTGTCTCCCACATACCATCCTAATCACTGACCAAGCTCCATAGCTATATAATGGGGATAAGAACTTTCCTTGGTTCGGGATTTCAACAACCCAAGCCTGGAAAATAATTTTGCCTCCAATAAATTGGAAATAAGGGGGGGGGGTCCCTCCCTGCAAGAAAAGAACAAGTTCTGAGAAACAAGCTGATGGGGCAGATGGATTATCTGTACAATTTCTACTGCCTTGTGAGTTTTGTTGTGATTTTCTTCTGCATCGCAATAGACTACCCACTACAATACACTAGTAAAGGTTCGACCACTAGTCCAAAGCAGACTTTCCCAACCTTAATAACCTCCAGATGAATGGACTTCAACTCCCAGAATTACCAGCAGCAGCCATCCTGCTTGGAGCTTACTGAGAAACGATGTTCACACATGTGCGGGGCACCTGGATTCAGGAAGGCCAGTCCATCCACATTTCTATCTGGTCTTCTTTGGTCCAAGTCATGATATGTGTGTAGGTGTGTGTATGGGGGAAGGGAGGGGATTGGAAGTGACTTGGATATAAATTGAGCACCCAAACAGTTTTTCTTCTATTTCATTGTTCCACTAATGGTTATTTGTATTCTGCTAATTCCATGTTTCCTGTTTTGTTTTTCTGCTGCTTTTATTTGATGGGGATGTGGGGTAATGTAATTTTGTAAATTGATGTGTTTTAAAATCTTTTTCACCACTCTGGGAACTAGTTTTAGTTGAAAGTGGTCTCAAATTCATTTAAATAAATAAATAAAAACAGACTGCTAGAAAGAAAAAGAAAAAAAAGCAACCAAAGGCATTAGTGCTCCATCACACTCACCTACTTTTCAAGATCTCTGGCATTTCTCCCTGAACCTATAAAGAACAAAATGACATTTTCATTTTCATCTCTCCTGAGGAATAGCTTTTAATTGTATTAATTTTATTATTGCATTATTCTTCTATGTAAAGGCTGCATAGACAATAAGCCCATTTCAATGCATTCAAGAGTGAAATTAAGTTGAACAACAAAGCGGTTTCTATTAGTGGAAGGAGGGAGAAGGAGGAAAAGCAAATTAAGAATGAATAGAGAACTCACAAAGGCAGAGAAGTGTGTCAGGCAATCGTGCAATTAAGAAATAGAATGGGCTGCTCAGACAACACAATCACATTGTGTTACAACTTGCTGCCTGTTTCTTCCCTCTTAAATAACTTAACTGCATCTGATATGTGACACGTAATGATATATTTTGACACTCCTCCTAAAGAGTGTGGTGGTTGTTCCTTTCTTTCGATCTCCTCTCTTCTCCGCTTTCTGAAGTTTAAACTTGAGATCTTCTGGGCCCCGATAGGCAAGCATTTGCAAAGAATGACAAAAGAAAGTGGCACAGAAATACTCTGTCTCTGGATTTCTGATACATTTCAAGCAGCAGAATTAAACATTTCCACCTGGCTGGAAATGCAAATTATCACCAGATTCTCACTCTTCCTCAATTCCTTCCCACCAAATGGCAAACCCAGAGCTTACCACCATGTCTTCCTTGACTCCCCACACCTGGGATTAATGTACCCTCACATCACTCAAATACCACTCATACAACCCAAGTATACCTACTAACCAGCAGTCTGGCATTGCTATATAAAGTGGTATACCACCCACCCACCAACATTTCCTCACTCCTCCTGGTTTACTTCAACCCCCAACTAATAGTGAGATTCCTCCCCTCCCCATACCCTCCACCAATGCCCAAACTCCAACCCCCTCTGTTCTTTGTGGCAGGCAGAGCCACTCCCAGAAACCCCCAGTTCTCCAAATGGGATCCACTATATAACAGAGAGCAATTAAATGCTATAAAAATGGGGCCGTGTATACTGCTAGGGCTTTATAGCCTAACCCACAGTGGCTCAAGACCTTCTAATACCAAGCCTGTGCTGCCATCACCTATCCTGTAGTGGGTGCCCCAGCACAAAACACAGTCCTTCTTATAAGGCAACCCAACTCCTACGAAGCTATTTCTATCACTGAGGCTCCTCCATTGCCAGATGAATGTGGGAGACCAGGAATATGATCAGATACATAGACACACAGATACTATGTTAATGGAATCAGTAAATTATACCACATGAGGGCAATATGTTAAACAAAAAACATAAATTGTAGTATGAACTTCATAGAAGATCAGTCTCAGAAGCAATATTTACTGCATATAGGTGAAGATTATTTGGTTTCCAAGGATTGCACACAATAGCATACCAAATCTGTACACAACATTTTATTGTAGCGCACACCTTCCCCAACAAGATATTGCTCTGGGTCAACTTCCCCCATCTAGGGCTTCTAGGACTTAGGTGATGTTGCCACCAAAATATGTCCTTAATATTCAGTCCTTTAGATTCAGTCTCTTATGGTCTATGGAGATTCTCAATTATCAGGTCATGGTTGTCCCAAAGGTGCTTTTCAAAAGGCAACAGGACTTTCTTGGGGGGGGGGGTTTCCCCCAAAAAACGTTTTGCTTCTCATCCAAGAAGCTTCTTCAGTCTCTTAACACACAATTCAGATGCTGTTTCAGTTGGTTGCTCCTCTTGTAGTTGCTGTCAAGCCCCAGGCCAAGCTCTAAGCTCTCTCTTGAGCAGTCCAGCTGAGCTGCCACACCAAGCTCCAGGCAGGAATCCCACAGGATATGCTGCTTACCAGAACTTGTGACCCTGGCAATTGACCGATAGTCATCTGGCCTACCTGTAGTAGCTGTCAATCTTCAGATGTCTCCTCACCTTTCCTCATACACCCCTCTTCCCACTCTGTCTTAAACACCAAGGTTCAATTAGCCAGGCAATTGGGACGCCATTTTGAATGCCTGTGAGTGCAGTTCTGAAGGAATGAATGAATTCCTGAAGAAGGAGCAGAGAAACTTGTCTGCATGACTGCAGCTACTTTTCAAAAGAACAGACAGCAACCCCAACTTCACTGGCTCACAATGCAAACATGGTTATTGAATAACGTGCAACCTTATTAATATTTTTGGATATTCCAGTTTGGCAACTAAGTCAACAAGTATCAAAGGAATGTTGATGAATGATAAGAACTACTTTTTTTTCCACTCTTTCATTTAAGGAACAAAAGAGGAATAGTGTGCTACTATCCACATTATTAATGTGATTGACCCTGAATTCTAGGCAGCAATGGAAATCCTTGATAAATATTCTATTATTCAATCCAGTCTGCACCAACTTTCTATTCTAGTGAATATGTGGTATATCACAATTGCAAAAACAGCTTGAAAAGGTGCAAACGTACTGAGAAAACTTCAAAGGTTCCATAATTCATTTTGTACAGGATTTTCCACCTTATCAAAGATCTAAGAGCTCTGATTTAGTAGAAGGAACGTTAATGTTACATTTACTTAGAAGGAACTTGTATTTGTTAGAAAGTTAAGATTACAACACAAGAAGTATTCTATTTTCTAAAGTATTCTATTTTCATTTTTCTAATGAAAAGCCTATACATAGGCAATCTAAGGCACCAAAATTCTTGTTTGTCTTCTCATGCTGTTTTGATGCAGAGGAGACTTGGTGAAAGTAGGCCACTCTGCAACTCTTCCTTCTTCTTGGTAGTAACCCTTTTATCAGTATGAGAAGTTACTCTTAACACGAGAAAGCAACACACTTACACTTTTCTTGAATACTTTTTATCTTTAATCTCCCTCATTGTTTAGTATAACTCAACTGAATTAATTAATGCTCTGGAGAAAATCTAGATAAAACAATGAGCTTGTAAATTCTTTCAAGCATGTGGGCTTTCAGACCCCTATTGATTTTGGCATTCTCCCCCCCCCCGCCGCCCCCCAGATTCCACACAATATAGCTTTTCTGAAAGCCAGGAGATAGATGCACTTAAGAGAGAAAAAAACATGACTTTGCAGTAGCAGATACTGCATGCCAAGAGACCAATTTGTTGCACTATGTAGCAAGTTGATGGCAATTGTAGGTACCTAGGAATATATTGTTGTAGAGTTAACTCTGAACCAATGGTAGACCTGCAGCAAGAAAAATCTCTCCCCCCCCTCCATGCTAAAAGAAATAAATTGTGTTTCTCACCCCCACCCCCACCCGCATTCTATATTTTCCCTACACAGTGTGTCCTGTGTGCCAAAAAAAATCTGAACCGTTACTAAGATAAGAAGCTCCCTAGCAATGAAAAAGGCCATTCCTTATGCATCTCAAAGCCTTTTGCAAGGTGCAATGATGGTATGTTAACATGTTGCTACTTTTTTTCTTAACAGAAATTATAGGCGTTTCCTTAAAACACTAACCACTCATTCCTGAGATGCCAGAACACGATCACCATGAAATCTGCTGTCTCCTTTGCCTTTCTTTCTGCTGTCTTTGTTATACCTTGTTGAATAATGCTGCCCTTCATTAGGTGTGCAGTGCATGATAGACAAAGAGGATTCCTCTTACTTTGCTGGTGTCAGCCCCTCTGGGTAGAACACAGACCATGCAATCAACTCCACAGGATGGCTGGGACTGCTTTTATCGAGATGGCTACATTACCAGAATCTTGCTTCAGTCCTTTTTTTTGCTGGGGCAACGGCAGCTTCATATCTCTATCAAGGTCATTTTCCTTACTCACTGCAGCTGAATTTCCTCTACAAGCAGGTCCCCAGTCAGCAGGAAAATCATCCACAAATCATGGTGCTGTGCAGCACCGGCATACTTCTACCTGCGGAAGTCTGTCAGTGATCACAAGACTCCTTTTTCTACTTATCCTCCTATGCCTCCTTCTGTTATAAGTGAGCTCAGTAAAGCTTTCCAGAAATGGAATCGCAAGCAGCACTTTTGTCTATGGAGATTCTCAGTCATCCAGGTCGCGGTTGCCCCAAAGGTGCTTTTTTTTTTCCAAGAGGCAACTGGACTTTCTGGTTTTTCTTTGAAGACATTTCACTTCTCATCCAATTCTTCATCAGAGCTGAAGAAGCATCTTGGATGAGAAGCGAAACGTCTTCAAAGAAAAACCAGAAAGTCCAGTTGCCTCTTGAAAAAAAAGCACCTTGGGGACAAGGAGCACTTTTCTTGCAGAATGATCTTTGCATTCCTTTCTGTGTGTAGGTTGACTTTAAGATTCTTCTGGGCTTGATTGGGAGAGGCAATAGGATGGGCAGCCCCTCTACGGGGTCCCTTAAAGCTATTATATTCTCTCCATTCCTATTGATTTCTGCATTTACATGAAGCTGATGGATGACGTCATCCATCAGCATTGGGTGTACCTCCTGCTTGAAGGAGAAACCATTTCATTTGGTGGGACACAGGCAGTGTGTCAGGGTTCCGAACAGCATCTGGAATTAAATCAGAGTCCGAGGCAAAGCATTCCTCTAAGTTCCAATTTATTAACAGAGCCATGTCAGCACGGCTGGGAGAAATCCCGAATCTGAAGCCTTCGGGGTTTCTCCACCCAGTTGAAAGTTCAAGCCTTTGTCCCCACACCCCCAAGTTCATCACATGAACCAATCTTCATTGCTTCATCCTCTGGTAGCTTGGTTGGAACTCCACCTTCTTCCGCGCAGGTGCAGGACAAAGGATGACCTTGACAATCTAGAAGGAATTTGTTGTGGCTACATGCAGACATCCCTCATGCAACTGCCTCTCCCAAATTCCCACAGCAAAGAATACATTTTAAACTAATACAAGGTGTGGCAGGCCAAAGATCCAAAGAAAGTGGCTTCGGCCTCA
>QLTV01003460.1:3118006-3146272 GCA_003457575.1 Thermophis baileyi | reverse complement strand
CTTTGTCCCCACACCCCCAAGTTCATCACATGAACCAATCTTCATTGCTTCATCCTCTGGTAGCTTGGTTGGAACTCCACCTTCTTCTGCGCAGGTGCAGGACAAAGGATGACCTTGACAATCTAGAAGGAATTTGTTGTGGCTACATGCAGACATCCCTCATGCAACTGCCCCTCCCAAATTCCCACAGCAAAGAATACATTTTTAAACTAATATAAAGTGTGGCAGGCCAAAGATCCAAAGAAAATGGCTTCGGCCTGACAGAGAGGTAGGTTCCTACCGGTTCTAACCGGTTCTTTAGAACCGTTAGTAAACTGGCGATGACATCATGGAACTGACGCTCCTGGCTCCTGAATTAATTAGGGCATCTTTCGGAAACTTCACACGGTTCTTTCAGTGTCTCCGTGGGCGCTCCCATCTTGGATTTTGCTTCTGCGCATGCGCAGAAGCGAATTTTTGCTTCTGTGCATGCGCAGAAACTATTTTTTGATTGCTGCAGGGGTGCGTGCACGCTTTGCGCATGCACGCACACGGCGCGACCCTGAGCGAACCAGCAGCAAAAGGATCCAGAAGTCACCCCTGGATACAGGAGGTGTGCCTTCTCTGTTGTAGTCCCTATTCTATGGAACAACATTCCCTCCAGGATACGTTTGGCCCTGACCTTACTGGCCTGCTGGCTGTTCCTCAAGGCATTGGACCAGGTTGTTGGATGAGCCCATTTTACAATGGTTGAGATCATTATTGTGACTGGTCTCTGTTCTATATATTCTGTTGGGTAGGTTTTGGAAAGTGTCATTTTCTGGGATTTTTTTAATCCTATGTAACCCACTCCAAGTCACAGTTTACAACTTATGTGATCATATAAATTAGTTATATTAATCGTATAAATATAAATATAATTATATAAATAAACAGATAATCAGTATCATAGAGCTTTTGAACCAAGTTGTGGCTGTCTACTATTGCCGGCCTTTTTATTCATTTTATACATCAGTCCAATTATTTCTCCTCTCCGTGTTCTGCCTTGGTCCTGAAAAAATACCATGTCACCAGGTGCCAAGAAGCAGGTGATAATGGATGAACCCTGAGCAAAGGTGGAAGAGAAGAATTGCAATACAATAATGAGTTAGTGGTTAAGATGGGAGTATAATTGCTGAAAATCTGCTACACTGGAAATTATTTCAGACCCGTGACAACCTGCTGATCATTGCAGCTTACTGTGCTAAATTGTACAAAAAGTAAGCACCAGAAACCAGAAGAATAGTATTTTCTCTCCATTTTTAATTAATTTATTTATTTTGCCTAAATCTTCAGACACCTACTTCTTTTTCACTAGAATTCATCCAAGCCAAAGCGTTCCGGGGCTCTCCATACTGATATCTGCTGAACCATTCAATAGAACCCCTTCCCCCCCACACACACACTTTCTAAAAGACTTTTACCTAATATGAAGCATTCACCCAGTCGATAACATCATAATTTGCAAGAAGATCATTTCTCAATCAAATGCTAAGTAGATTATTATGCTGTGTCCAAGGCAACTCCATCCTCTCTCTCCTTCTCCTGCCTTGCCTCCTTCACCCTCTCCTTTCTTCTTCCCAAAGGCAAAGTATCAATAAAGAGATGGAAACTCTTTTGCACATTCCACTGGTGATAAACAGACCACAATTCATTTCAGCACACCATTCAAGAAGAGAGTTCGCTTTGCCATTAGAACAGAACATAATGTTTTCAGAGCAGTTTTTAATCTATTTTATGTGGGCAGAGAAGTTACTTCTACATAGCTTAGCTATTAATGGGAGGTGGGTGGAATATGAATGCTCTTAAACCTCAGTTTCCCTGAATATTTTCTCTATGGCAAGCAAACTGTATACAATATAGGGATAGAATAGGGTTGTATATCAATTTCAACCAAATTTTAAATCTTAGCTGCTTGGGCTGATTTTGTGGGCCTAGAAAAGAAGGGATGCCTACATTGTGATGTAAACCAAACTGGGACTTTCAAGAGACTTTTGTATGATCGGATGCCACTAAGAGCCTCTCTCCTTTTGCACCTAACCATGGAACAGACCTTCTTCTGAAGGGTCTCCATGATATTACCTTCATCTAAAGGCACATCTAAAGCAGCTTGAATTAGGGTTCTTCGCTGCCCTAATTAGTTAATAAGCTATAGGAGTTTTACCATGGTTACAATCTGATGAGCTTCACTGACCATTAATGGTGTTGTTAGGTCATCTCTTGGAAGTAAGAAACCTACTGGCCACTTTAAGCCGCTATACAGTAGTTACTTCCTAAAGTCTGCTTCCTGGACATTATTATGGCCCAGGATTCAGGCGCTGAATCTGATTCCAAATAAACTGCTCCAGCTGAACCTGTGGATGACACCCTCAGAAGACAACCAGCCAAGAAACACATGAAGCTGATCAAGAACAGGCATCACCTGGATAGCTGGAACAGTTAGAGGAAGATGACATAAGACCTATCAGCCTCCTCCCCCAGCAAGTAGAAAGAAGAGATGGTCCATGAGGCTTCTTACCAAGCAAGTGAGTAAATCTCTTTAATAGTGACAGCTGGCTGAAGCCTGATTTAAGAGGCATCCTTCACACATGTACCTTTTGCTAGAAACTATCTGATCTCCAGCTCTTCTGTGATGTTCCTGTGAATCCTGTTTGTGTAAGAAACCTTGAACCTGACCTCTGGACTGGCACCAACCCTGACCTGTCTCTCGGAAGGTGGACTAATTTTGGACTATTCTTCTGCATATTCTTATTTAAAAGCAAATCATTCAGTCAAGTGTCTGAGACTGTTTTGGTTTGCATCTTTTTTGTTAACTCTTTGACCTTGAGTAATATGTGAAATACCATAGCAACTGTGTGAGTCAGTATCTGAAACCAGAAGCAGGAAAGAAACTATGCTGCAGTGTCATTCTGCTTTGGGCAATGGGAAAGTTCAGTTCTTTCAAACAAAGCTCTTGCCCTCTACAGTATCTGCCAGGTCTTGGAGGTGATCCCAAGTTCAGAGATCTGGATAAGTCAAACTGGCAGCTGGCCAACTTAGCCAGAGGAGGTGGGAGAGAGATGAGATCAAACTGTTCCCCAACAGATACTAGAAGTCTCACAGGCAGCAAATTAAAGGGCACTGCTTTTTGTAAGTCCATTTTATTACCATTAGAAAAGCTGCTAATGAGGAAATACAGGAACTGCAGCATATAGCGCAAAAACCATAGCAGAATCAAGATTCTAATTGCACGCTCCTTTGTCCCACCAGTGCAACCTAACAGACTGAAAGCTTCTCATTTTTGGTGGGAGAAGCAGCTGATTTTTTTTTATATTGCTATTCTAATGGAGCAATCTGATCTTTATCTGCTTCAGCCTTTACTTGATCTATACCTCAACTCTGATTTTCTGTCCTTTTTATGACATTATTATTTTATTTATAGTTAAATTTTTATGCTCCGATCTCCGCTATAAGGTGACTCTGGGCTCTAAACTGCCCATCCCCCACAACTGCAGCCATCATCTGTAGTTCAGGCTGCTTTCAGAAACCCATTTAGTACTTTTCCTCTTCCTCTTGTTCAAAAACAGCTTGAACCTCAGTGAGAAACGCAGCAAAGGGAGAGAACTGGCTCTCACGCAAGCTCCCCTCATACACGGTCATGCCTATCAACCTTTTGCTCTGATCCAGGTCTCCAAGTGGGAGATTAGCTGGGGATTTGAAAGGAGTAAGTACTGACAGATAACTAAATCCTTGGGTCTAGTCTAGAGCCCTCTGCCAAAAACATTGCAGATGTTTCCCACCAGCAAGTGATGTGGAGAATAAATGGAAAGCAGCCCTCAGTACATGGCAAGTAAGGCACCATCCTCCTGTGGCTTCAAGTGAGTACACAGTTCATTGGGACTGGCAACTAGGAGACAGCAAAATCTGTTTTCAGTTTAATTTTTTGCTGATTTACAGATGTGTTCTTTATTAAAACAATGAATGTAATTGCCCACTCAACAGGCGACTCAAGGTGCCCATACATAAGCCCAAAGGGCATTAAAACATAGTAAACTACATGATGCCAGAGGCAACTTCAGACCCTTTAATCATAAACAGTCAAGGGAGGCACATCACCTACCCTGCCCTGACTCAGTGCCAGGGCAGGGGGCAGGTTTTTGGAGTCTTTTGAAAGACAGTATGCAATCCAGTGGTGAGAAAAGTAAAGTCATGCTCTTAGGCAGGTAGCATGCAGAGAAAAGTAAAATCATGCACTTAGGCAAGAAAAGCCAAATGCATGGGTACAGAATAGGTGGTACCTGGCTCAAGGATAATAATTGTGAGAGAAGCCCTAGTGGACCATCACTTAAGTATGAGCCAGCAATGTGCTGCAGCTGCCAAAAAAGCCAATGCAGTCCTAGGCTGCATCAATAGAAGGGTAGGGTCAAGACAATGACAAGTGATGGTACCACTTTACATAGCACTGATGAGACTACATTTGGAATATTGCATCCAGTTTTGGTCACCATGATACAAAAAAGATGTTGAGACCTTGGAAAGCATTCAGAGAAAAGCAACAAAGTTGATAAAGGAGGCTAAATCATATGACAAACAGTTGGGGGAGCTAGGTATGTCTAGCCTATCTAAGAGAAGAAGTAGGAGGCGCGTGATAACTGTCTTCCAATACTTGAGGGGCTCTGTCATAAAGAAGAGGGGATTATTCTGTAAGGCACCAGAGGGCAGGACAAAAGTTAATGAGTGTAAGCTTGTTAAAGAGGGATCCAACCTCGAAGTAAGGAGACATTTTCTGACAAAACAATAGAATAGCTTGCCTCCTGATGTTGTGGGTGCTCCAACATTGGAGATTTTTTTAAAAAAAAAAAACCTGGACTCGGGATGTATAAGGCTCCTGCCTTCAACAGGGGTTGGAGTAGAAGACCTCTGTGGTCCCTCCCAGCCCTATATTCTATGTTTCAAATTCTAGAGGCAATGCTGATCCACAGGGCAAGCACAGCGACAGAGAAAGGGGACAGGGATTTTCCAAATACACGCAGACTGCTACAATGCTTTTCAAGTAAATGATGTGCTTATTTCTAACAGATACACTGGCCTTAGCTTAACAAATCATGCAGACATTTCTATATGGAGATTTTTACAACTTCTAACCTTCTCACCCCCCCCCCACTCTGATTTTCACAGGTGCTTCTTATCACAACGTTGATATGTCATTAGACATTAGTACTTTCACGTCTTGGGCTTACTTTTTCCCCTATAGCAAAGGTAGAAAAAAAGAAATAATAACTCTTTCCTGAGCTACTTGGAAACCCAGCAGTTTAAGATTTCCTTGCTGATGTCTGCTCTTTCCTTTCCAAACATATCAGTCTTTTTATACTGCTCTGCAAATCTCTCTCCGATCCTGTTTGTTCCAGTTAGCTTCTCAGCAGATTCTTCCTTCAGCTGTGCGTAGATTCACACAGCACCTCCCATCCACGCAGCACAAATGCCACATCAGCAATGGCCCACCATCTCCTCCATTGCCTGAGATCAAATGCTTTTAAATATTTTCACTAAAAGTCAAGACTTTCCTTCCCAGTGTCTTAATGAGACAGGAAGGGGGTTGGACTAGATGACCTACAAGGTCCCTTCCAACTCTGTTAATCTGTTTAAAAAAAAAAGATGGCTATGTGAAACTTTGCCTAGTTTTGACAAAACCAGACCAAAATAAACCAGCCCCCCTCTACCTTGAAACCAGTTAATCATGACAAAACGATGGGAGGAGTGAAGATGGAGTGGACTCATTGCCAGTTCTACATTGGAGGATTTGGGAGACCAAATCCTTTCTACCCCATCAACAAATTAAACTACCGGTAGTCTTTGACTCACAATCATTGGTTTAGTGACCATTTGAAGTTATAATGGCATTGGAAAAAGTGACTTATGACTGTTTTTCACACGACTATTGCAGTATCCCCATGATCACACGATCAAAATTTGGATGCTTGGCAACTGACTCATATTTATGATGGTTGCAGTGTTCTGGGATCATGTGATCATCTTTTGTGAAGCCAGGTTCACTGAACAACTGCAGTGATTCATTTAACAACTGTGGCAAAAAAAATGTCATGGGGAAAAACTAAATTATCTTGCTTAGCAATAGAAATTTTGGGCTCAATTGTGGTTATAAGCAATGACCCACAACCTCGAGGACTGCCTGTACTTCTCATACACAGCAATTCTTAAGAAACAGGCCCAAATTAGGACTATTTGAAGAGCTAATAAATACCTGGTTCTTGTTATTTAAATCATCCATTTTAAACACTACAAAATAGATAACTCCAAGAGGTAAGAGCTTCAGGATGGATGTGCTGAGCTATGGCAAGGCAGAACCTGTGTGGACACTTCCTGTCCAAGTGGGATGAAGGCCCCCTCTCTATGGTTAATAATGCCATATGATACAACTGGCCAGTCACCTTGAAAGAAGAGTGTGCCACTGGGACCTAACTGCCTTACAAAGCAAACTTTTATTTTTATTTGCAAATAGCCAAACCCTACCTGAAAGCTAGTTTGGTATGGTGTTAAAGCATCAGGCTAAAAACCAGGAGACTGTGAGTTCTAGATTTCCCTAGTCATGAAACCAGCTGAGGGACTTTGGATCACTCAATCTCAGTCCCAGGAAGAAACATCTGGCAAGCCACTTGTGAAAAACGTTGCTAAGAAAACTGCAAGGACTTGTCCAGGCAGTTGTCCAGAGTCAAGACTGCATTGAAAGCCCTAAAACAAAATACACACATACACATCATCTCTGGCTTTGATAGAAATCCAGTATGACAGTCTGATGAACAGGTATGAAAGGGAGCTTGATTGGAAAGTGTGGCTCAAAACGTATTGCTCAGAATTAGGGGATAAATGTCACTAAGGCACAATGATTAAGTGAGCTCCCTGAGAGTTTGTCCAAGGTTAAGCCTTATTGGATGAAAAGGGGAAGAGCAGAGGCTTATCAAATGTATACTTGACATGTGCAAGTTCTAAAGGGGATGAAAGCACTTTCGAAAATATTTAAAATTCAGAGATAAAGAATCTGTCCTGAATCCGCAACAGAAAAACAGAATACAAAGAGATAATTTTAAAATGGGGTAACAGAGCTTTCTAGAAAGAGACAATTCCCACTTGGATTACAGTAGCCAGGTTCATGCTCAGCATTATATCAGTCAATCAGAATAGAGCTGGAAGGAACCTTGGAGGTCTTCTATCCCAACCCCCTGCTCAAACAGGAGACCCTATACCCATGATGGCGAACCTATGGCATGTGTGCCAGAGGTGGCACGCAAAGCCCTCTTTGTGGGCACGCAGGCTGTCGCCAGCTGCTCTTCAGGTTTCCAGCTGGCCAGCTGGTTTTTGCGCATGCCAGAGCACCGGAAAACTGGCCAGCTGGTCTTCCGGTTTCCGGCACTCCGGCGTGCACAAAGACCAGCTGGCCAGCGCGCGCATGCACACTGGCCAGCTGGTCTTCGGGTTTCCGGGCTCCGGCGCGCGCACATTCCAGTTTCAGCACTCGGTGCCGAAAAGGTTTGCCGTCACTGCCCTATACCATTTCAGACATGTGGCTGTCCAGTCTCTTCTTAAAAACCTCCAGTGATGAAGCACCCATAACGTCTGGAGGCAAACTCTTCCACTGGTTAATTGTCCTCACTGTTAGGAAGTTTCTCCTTAATTGCAGGTTGCTTCTCTCCTTGATTAGTTTCCATCCATTGTTTCTTGTCTTGCCTTCTGGTGCTTTGGAAAATAAGTAGACCCCCCCCTCTTCTTTACGGTAGTCCTTCAAATACTGGAATACTGCTATCATGTCACCCCTTTTCTCTAGACTGGCCATACCCAATTCTTGTAACCGTTCTTCATATGTATTTGTCTCAATTTACCCATGTTTTCTTAGAATAGATTTTTGTTAAGATTTTTTTAATCCCATCTGTATTATTTTTATAAATATCTGAAGCAGGCAAACCAGAGGTGGGTTCCTGCCAGTTCGGACCGGCTCTATAGAACCGGTAGCGGGAATTTCCCCCCGCTCGCCGAACCGGCAGCGATGGCTGGCTGGACACGCCCCCGAGCCAGCTCTCGCGGTGGTGCCATAGGCGGCGCCATCTTGTTTTTTGCTTCTGCGGATGCGCAGAAGCTATTTTTTGCTTCTGCGCATGCGCAGAAGCTTGGTTTTTAGCACTGTGCATGCGCTCGCACGCTCGTGAAGCATGCGTGCCCACGAAGCACGCGAGGAAGCGAACCGGCAGCGAGGTAAGTCAGAACCCACCCCTGAGGCAAACCTACCTATACTCCTTCCTCCTTCTCCTATTTTCTCCATAACAACCCTCTAAGGTGGGCTGGGCTGGGAGACAGTGCCTGGCCCAATGTCATTCAACCTACTTTCATGCTTAAGGCAGGACTAGAACTCAGCTTCCTGGTTTCTAGTCTGGTGCCTTAATCACTTAACCAAAGTGGTTCTCTTTCAAGATTTCAAAATTTCATGGTACCTTGAAATCTATAGGTCTAAATTAATCATGATTTTTCATCCCATTAATTTGTATGCTGTCCTCTAAATCTGAGCCTTTACAATATTCCTAAAATTAAAAAAAGCAAAATCTTCTTTGTGCTCAACTCCTATCCTATGGTTTCATGGACATGTCCACGTGGTTTTCTTGATAATGACATGGAAGTGCTTTGCCTTCTTCTTGAAATGATTTTTGACTACCCAGTCTAGCTTATACCTCTGGGCTTTCTTTGTGGTCTTCAATCCAGGCCTGCTTTTCAAGATCAGCCAAGATCAGCCATGATGGAAGAGCATAAGGAACCCCTGCTTACAGGGTTTGCTATCTCAGCAGACTTGGGTGCATAGCTTTTTATTGGAAGAATTTCTTGGAAGACCCATGGAGTGATTTAGGCAAGGAGAAGGTTTTCACCGTATGTAATAAATTCCATTTTGGGTATATTACCCTTAGGAAAATCCCCCTACTGGTTCTCCATATGTTATAACTACACCCAAAATAATTGTATTAAACAACTGTCTACTATGGCTGGTATTAACAGATCTTCTCAAATCATGTCTGCTGATAAAGTATAATCAAAGTGGCTTTGCCAGAGATATTGCTTTAAAAAAAAAAATTTTTTTTTTAAATGAGACCTTATTATCCTCAGAGATTTGGTGGCATCAAAACTAAATTCTTAATCCAGCAAGTCAGATTTCTTGCTTCAGGTTCTGACTTTTGCTAGGAAATAATGGGAAGAAACTTCTCTGAATTTGATTTCAATTACTAAGCAGACAGTGCTGCTGAGATCTAGATATACATGTACTTGAGCCCTGAGGTCTTGCTTTTCTATTATTAACATACTGAAGGTAGCTAGGAAATAAGCTGTACAGGCTTTGAGTGCTCAACGTATGGTGTTCCCTGTCCAGGTTTCCGTGCCTTCTATTCTCTTCCTTCTCCATGTGGTTTGATCTTTATTTTCTAAACTGGTATTATCCTAAACCAGCAAAAAATATTTCTCCAGACTACCAGTAATTATGAATAAAATCCAGTGGTCCCTTCCATTGAGAAACCACTTTCATTTGGAAAGAAAATATCTACCCTGCCAAAAATACCCATTTTATTTATAATGCCCCTTCTCCCACTAGGGTACAGTCCAGTCACTATTAAAACTTAAAAGTAAAACCTAACAAGAATTAAAATTATATGAACTCAATAAAATCCCCAAATACTCTAATGTATTTGCACTTCCAGTATAATAATGTACTATTGTTTCTACAACTTGGATGACAGTAACCGGAATGAGACAACTCACCATGGCCAACTCACCATGGCCAACTCACTGTGAAACAACTTGCCATGGCCAAATCGGCCGGGACAACTTGCCACAGGACCATTCAACAATTCAATTTATTTAAAATAATGTAAAAAAAAATATTTTAATTTTTGTCATTATCATTTCACTTTGCCCCTCCTTTTGCATCCTTTCTTTAATGATTCTATGCCACCCTTTCTTTGATATTAGTGTAACTCTTGTCCCGCAGCGAGTTGGCCATGAAGAGTTGTCCTGCAGCGAGTTGGGCATAGCAAGTTGGCCATGACAAGTTGACTGTTGGCGAGTTGGTCGTGGTGAGTTAGCTGTGGCAAATTGTCATACACCTACAGTTACATCCTCAGCTGAATGACTCTGCCATTTCACTTTACTAATAAGATTTAGTACAAAACATCTAATTTTACTAACCACCCTTTCTCAGCATCTTTTCCCAATCGCACCTACCAATAGCAAGTTTGTTTTAGGAAGCCCTCTTCTGAACTCACAGCATCTGCTCCATTAGAATTGGGCTGCAGCAGGCGATGAAGCGAACACAGAGGTGGAAAGTCCAATTTTCCTTGTGTCTCTGTTATTCTTCTTGGAAAAGTATCCAGCAGAATTATAATTACAGTAAATATAATAAATGGATCTCACAGCAGTGACCCATACAATAGGGTTCAACATAAGTGTGTGTGAATATGTGTGTCTAAAAATTATTTTACCATTGCATTTTTCATTTTAACTTGTCTCCTGCCTGTAGAGTTTTGAAGTGGGGGAAGGAAGGAAGGACTGGACTTGAATTTGGGGTCAGCAAAAAAAGAAAGAAAGAAAAAAAAAAAAAAAAGAAAGAAAGAAAGAAAGAAAGAAAGAAAGAAAGAAAGAAAGAAAGAAAGAAAGAAAGAAAGAAAGAAAGAAAGAAAGAAAGAAAGAAAGGAGACATAGAGAGAGAGAGAGAGAGAGAGAGCTTAAAATGCTATTTTTAAACACTAACCAAAATTAAACATATATGGCATTCCATTTAATACTCTAACAACATTTTATAGGGCTGTCAACATATATGGGGAGTATCTACCCTTTAGTTCTATTTCTAAAGTTATCTGTATGTGTGCAAAACTCCAGGATACTTCTCAAACCTGTGTATCCTCTGTCTTGCATACAGGCAGCTATCTTCCTCAAAGACGGAAACCTTACAGATAAACATTAACATTGTCAAAACATCATAGTTAAAAGGAGTAGGTGGAAGGAGCTAAGAAAAGCTCCGTATTTGGAGGAGCTAAGAAAAGCACTCATTTTGTAGATGAAACAACCAATGAAATACATAAGGGCAAAGTGTAATTTCTATAAGTAGTTCCAGAGAACATCATTTCCTGCAATTTCTCCTTGATACAAAATGCACATCTAGCCTAGAGATGGGTTCCTCCCGGTTTGTACCGGTTTGCCCGAACCAGTAGTGACCCGCTGGTGATGTCACGATGATGTCACGGATCCGGTTCGGTCGGTGCCGGTCCATGGGCGCCGCCATCTTTTTTTATTATTTATTTTATTTTTATTTTATTTTTTATTTTTTTATTTCTTCTGCGCATGTGCAGAAGCCGAGTTTCCAGCACTGCGCATGCGTCGCCATCTTGTTTTCAGCTTTTTTTTTTAAATTTTTTTTTTTTTGCACTGCACATGCACGCGCGCGCAAAGCGCGACCACGCGGCGTGGGAGGAAGTGAATCGGCAGCGAGGTAAGTTAGAACCCACCCCTGATCTAGCCATGGATTTTTGCTGTAGCCAGCAGGAATGGCACAGGCTGGAAATGAGCGCCTCAAGAAGGCAGCAGTTCTCTGGTCAGCTCTGCCATTAGGCAGATACTGGCAACTTCCTCAAGCAGCACATAGCAAGAAGATGAATGGTGTTAGCAGAAATAGCCATTGCTCACCATCTTCTGTGCTGGTCTGCAGCCCCTGTTAGGCATATGATTTACAGTTAATTCCCTTATCAGAAATACTTTTAAAATCTCACAGAACTCCATCACTGATAGCATCAAGGAAATCCCAAAGTGTCCTGGGAGAATGGCAACAAAAGAAAGCCAGGGGCATTATAGTTTAGGTGTTGAATTAGAATCAGACACGCAGATTCAAATCTACCTACAGATGTAGAAGGAAACTAGGTGATATTATTTCCTTTCAGTCCAATCTACCTCACAGAGTGTTTGCTGTAGGGAAAACTTGGGGAGTTAATGCTATGTATCCTGGCTTGAGTTCTGGAAGAAGCAACTAAATAAATGAATAAGAGATCCATTAGACCAAAATGATATAATAAATGTTTCCTTGTTTATTATGTAAAATGTTGTACGGTCAAATCAAAAGGTTTAGCTAGTGGAGAGAAGACAGATTGCAACAACTTTTAAAAACCTTTCAGAGTTTCATCTAAAGTGTAAAATAATTTTCTCTAGAAATGCATGAGTGAACAATCAGATTTTAGCCTCTCCAAGCCAGCTTTCTTGCACAGAATAAATATGGTGCTTTATTTTGCTGTTCTCCATCCAAGCAATAAGACGCCTGTAATTATTGTTATGTCTGCAAGAGCCTGGCAAATAATTCAAAGAAATGTTTTGCCACTTTTCATTTAAATTAGCCCATATAGAATTTGTTCTGTTAAAAATAATCATTTCAGCCAAGAAACAGCTGGCGTTATGGGCTGTGGAGGGCAACCTTCCTGCCAACTATTTGGATGAATTCTAAAATGATTATTAATGGACCACTTTCTAAAAAGCCCCGAATTCAAGGTTAGATGAAATTCTGCTACAATAATAGAAGCAAGAAACCTTTCAAGCATTGATAATAAACTTCCAAGGAGATCTTCTGACTGTCCGTTGTATTAAATATATATTTATGTCATCTTCTGAATTACTGAGAGATTATACAATAAATATAAATATAGTTAAACAATGCAACACAATTAAAAAACAATTTTAAAAAATGTTTGATATATTAAATGCAATATATATTTATTAGATTTGTGTAGCCCCCTCCCTCCCCATCTCACATAAGTGACTCTGGGTGGCTCACAATTAAAACCACTGACAAAAAACAAAGCAAAACATATATAACCATGTTCAAACTATGAAACATATTCAGGTGAGTTACAAAAACATTCAAAGCATTAAGCATAACCCCTGAACTGACTCTATACCACAACCAGATCTTCAAGCACAGTGGCAAAGCCACAACTTCAGATCCTTTCAAAAGGCAATTGTAAGTAAGGCCATTCTAATCTAATCGTTCTAAGGAGTTATTATTGTTGGTAATGTTTAACAGCTTTCAGTGTTATTAGCATGGTTAGTTGCAGTTAGCCAGATGTTTGGCATTTTTGTCCACTTATCGTGTCCTCCTTAAAGAAATGGGACAGGCAAATGTTGTTATTTGATGGTGTGAAAAACATTGTCACAGCATTTAAGCTGATCCGAATAAAGTTGCTTTTTGCAATTGATAGCTTGTCAATGACGCTGGTATATAAGTAGTGCTCTAGATCAGTGATGGCGAACCTTTTTTTTCTTGGGTGCCAAAAGTGCCCACACTCATAATGCAATGCCCTCCCCCCCGCACTGCTTCCCCCCCACCCCCCGCACATGCGCACAGGGTTCACTGAAGCCTCCGGAGCCTGTGGATGGCAAAAAACTGATTCCAGCTGATTTTCGGCCTTCTGAAGGGCGGGGGAGGGCGTTTTTACAGACCCAACGGCCAACACAAACTTCCGGTTGGGCCGTTTTTCACCGTCCCCAGGCTTCAGGAAAGCCTCCTGAAGACTGGGGAGGGTGAAAAACGGCCCAACCGGAAGTTCATTTCCAAACTTCTGGTAGGCCCGTTGGATCTGTTTTTCACCATCCACAGGCTCTGGAGGCTTTCCTGAAGCCTGGGGAAGGCGAAAACGCCCTCCCCCGCCCTCCGGAAGGCCAAAAATCAGCTGGCCAGCGCACACATGTGCACTGGAGCTGACATAGGGCAACGCCTCGCGTGCCCTCAGATATGGCTCCGCGTGCCACCTGTGGCACGCGTGCCATAGGTTCGCCATCATGGCTCTAGATGTTTTGGGATTGCACCCAAGGTACTATCTATCTTTGTTTTCTTTTGCCATAGTCGTTCTACTTCTATTTGCAGGTTTTGTACCTTGTGATTTTCTCCACTTCATTCTCTTCTATTCTGCTGTCTCCAGGTTCTGCAAGATCCATTATGCAGAATTTTTTTTGTCTTTCTTATCAACAATTATTAAGTCTGGGGAGTTATGCGGCAGGTGCCTGTCTGTTTGAATTCCAAAGTCCCAGCATACTTTAGCTTCTTCATTTTCTTATCACTTGATCTACTTAGTGGTTACACCACAGTGGTGGGATTCAAAATTTTTTACTACTGGTTCTGTGGGCATGGCTTGGTGGGTGTGGTGTGGCTTGGTGGGCGTGGCTTGGTGGGTGTGGCTTGGTGGGCGTGGCTTGGTGGGCATGGCAGGGGAAGGTTACTGCAAAATCCCCATTTCCTCCCGATCAGCTGGGACTTGGGAGGCAGAGAATAGATGGGGGCGGGGCCAGTCAGAGGTGGTATTTACCGGTTCTCCGAACTACTCAAAATTTCCGCTACCGGTTCTCCAGAACTGATCAGAACCTGCTGAAACCCACCTCTGTTCCACCAGTTCTTGCTTGCAGGCAAATTCTTGCAGAACTTCCAGTGCACCATTCTTGCTACTTTGTCATGCTGTTGTATGTAGTCAGTCTGTGCAGCAGCTAACTAGATGGTCCAATGTTTGTTCAGCTTCTTTTATTATTATCATCATCATTATTAAATATATACCAACACTTGTCAACAACTCTAGGCAGCTTGCAACAATCTAATAAGAAACTGCAATAAAATCAACAAAAGATAAAAGATGGCAAGTGCAATGAAGCAAGAAATCTCCTTCTCCTTCTGTCTTCACAGTTTTTCTAAACAGCACCAGAATTGAGGGTCATCTGGATCTCAGCTGCAGCTTCATTTTAGAGGGCAGGTGCTGCTACAGAGAAAAAGGCATGCTTTCAGAACCCAACAGATGCCATTGTTTAATTAGAGGAACCTGGAATGACTACCTACCCTGTAGGATCAATCTCATGGGAAGATGTTATGTGGGACATGTGATCCCTCAAGTAACCAGACCCTATGCTGTGTAGGACTTTATGGGTAACAGCCAGCACCTGGAAGCAAACTGGCAACCAGTGGAGCTCGCAAAGCAGTGTGTTAATATAGGGCATACTGAAGCATGCTCATTACTGCTTACACCCCTGCATTCTGGACCAATTGAAGCTTCCAGGTGGTATCCAAGAGCAGCCCTATATAGAGCACATTGAAGTAGTCAAGCCACGAGGTGACTAGGACATGAGTGACTGTTTGAAGGGCCCCCTAAACTAGGAAAGGGAGCAACTGGTACAACAGATGGAGTTGTACAAAGGCCTTCCTTGCTACAGTTGGCACTGCTCTTCAGGCAGAAGCTGTGAGTACAGCAAGACTCCCAGATTGCACACTAACATTGAGGGGAAAAATCCTATTCCATCCAAAGCCAAAGATGGAATATCCCAGATTTGGGTGCCCCAAATACCCACAGCCACTTGGTCTTTGCAGAATTGAGTTGCAGATCGTCTCCCCCCTCCCCATTCAAGCCCACTTCTATCAGCTGGAAAACAATGTTTCATAAACCAAAGAAATTCCTCCCTCTCCCTTTAGGGCAGTGGTGAAATCCAATTTTTTTTACTACCGGTTCTGTGGGCGTGGCTTGGTGGGGCGTGGCTTGGTGGGCATGGTGTGGCTTGATGGGCGTGGCTTGGTGGGCGTGGCAGGGGAAGGATACTGCAAAATCTCCATTCCCACCCCACTCCCTGGAAGGATACTGCAAAATCCCCATTCCCTCCCCACTCCAGGGGAAGGATACTGCAAAATCCCCATTCCCTCCCCACTCCTGGGGGAAGGATATTGCAAAATCTCCATTCCCACCCCACTCTGGGGCCAGCCAGAGGTGGTATTTACCGGTTCTCTGAACTACTCAAAATTTCCGCTACCGGTTCTCCAGAACCTGTCAGAACCTGCTGGATTTCACCCCTGCTTTAGGGTAATGTATTAGCATGTGATACTTTGAGGGAGAGAGCTCCTTGGGCAACCAAAATCCTGAAGTCAGAATGCCACCATAGAGAGGATTTGCTTGCTTGCTACCATATAGAATATCAAG
This sequence comes from Thermophis baileyi, assembly GCA_003457575.1. Lineage (NCBI taxonomy): Eukaryota > Metazoa > Chordata > Lepidosauria > Squamata > Dipsadidae > Thermophis > Thermophis baileyi. Next base: position 3,130,244 of record QLTV01003460.1, on the reverse strand, counting down.
AAGACCCTCTAGTGAAGATCTCAGGATGTGGGTGAGCTGATTCAGGGGATGTGCTCCTTGTTAGGCTGTACTCATATATTCTTCATGCTATGAACCAGCAGTAGGTATATGTTTCTGTTACTTTCTGCTCTAAAGGCAATATAATGGATGAAATGGGTAAAATGTTGATCTTGGACTGAGAAATCTTGATTTCAGTGCTGTCTTACTTTTGAAATTTACTGGGAGGTACTGGGCAGTTCAATTATCAGCTTATACAGGTGTAGGCTTTCACAGCTGGTATTTGTTGGGCAGTGTTGGGCTTCAGGGTTTATTGACCCTGATCTAGAGAACAGATTTCCTGATATTTCACCAGGAACTGTGGTTGCAATCTTCAGAGGGCAAAGAGATCTGCCAAACAGACCATAGGAAACAGAACACGGACTGACTGGGCTGCTGTCTTTATAGCCAAGTGTCCAACACCACCAAAATGACCAATTGGGATTGGGTACAAACAAAGAACCAGAGACAAACTGTCATCAACCTACACAGCAATCAGAAACCAGCTCAATCAGAGCCAATCAGAAGTCATGGACAGGACATTGTCCACTATTAGCTGCTAAATTTATTCCATATCACAGATATGAGAATAAAAGGTTTTCTGTTACTCTGAGTAACCTGAAGGAAGAGTAGAAGGTTTAGTATGGGTTATCCTGCAACCAAGGTGATATCAGTGCTTACACAGGATCAGACATGGAGACCAAGATCAATAAAATACATTTTTCAGCCTTTGCAGGGAATTATGAGGGGGGAAAAATTGAAGCTGACAGCATGACAATAAACCATGGAAGCTGCTGGATGACAGTAAATTTAATGTGTTTAATTTATTTCCCTGATGGTGCATTTGTGTTCTGGGCACAGTCTGTTACTTCAGGAATACACCAAAGAATGATTTATTTGAACTCAATAGCTCCTTCACTATAGTCACCTATACTGAGATAACCTCTTTTCTAAACAATTAAGCAACTCTCATTAGTAGACTAAAAAGGAAGGACATCCAAAAATAATAAGTGAGAGGGAGGGATGTCAGCAGTAAACCAGGCAGAGCAGCTTAGGTAGGTCTCCATATTCTCATCACTGGGAATAGAATGACCCTCCTCCAGGTTCACATGAATAATTCATGCCAATTTTAGCCCATTCTTCCATTTTATAGATGAGAAATAAACACACATGCGTTGACCACTTTTGATTAGATGCCACCCCATGAGCAGATTCTGCTGTCTGAAGTTTTGACAGAGGAGGAAAAACGAGATGCAGGCAGCTCAGTATTGCTTTTCAAAATTTGCCTAATGACTGTCAGCCACTGTCTGCTTTTGTGAGATTATGGAAGAGGAGAGTTTCTCTAGGTGAGAGCAAGAATGGCTGAGGGTCTGCATTGAGAGCCTGAGGTAGTGATGTGGAGAGTCATGGTTTCCCAACAATATTTCCATGTCACAGGGAAAAACAAAACAAAGGGAAAGGAAAGCAAAGGGAAAACAAAGGGAGAGGAAGGGGAAGAGGAAGAGGAAGAGGAAGAGGAAAGGAAAGGGTGCTAAATAGATCTGGAACTCATTTTGTTTAGGAACATGATGAAAGGTGTGTGGACACCATTAGATGGAGAGTTATTATGGTTTGGATTGAATGTGTGAGAATAAACTTTCTGAGACTGAGTGCTCATCCACACAACCCTTTAACTGCGGCTTCATGAAGCCCTGCTAACTATAATGGTCTGTGGGAATGAGCTTGGAAGGCAAGAGGAAGAGTTAGTCAGATAAGAGGCGCTTTAACTCATAGAAGTGATGGGAGTATGTCAAATATCTCAGAAAGGACCTTCCCTAGTTTCTTGGACTGTAAAATGGAGAGGTCAAGAAATATACTTTCAGACACGCGACATTACGTTAATGTAAGCTTACAATAAAGTCAGAGCTAAAACTACTTCTGGGTGTGCTTTTTATCTGGACTGTCTTGAAAGGCTGACACTAACTCTTCTCTAAGAACACGTTCCCATGATGCAGCCTTTGTTTCATCCCAAGATCATACCTGAGACTGTCTAACTTGCTATGATCTAATGTTAAGGTGGTGAGGGAGAATTTGTATTGCTTAAAGGCACAGAGCTAGAAACCAGGAGACCGTGGGTTCTGGTCCTCCCTTAGGCAGGAAGCTAGCTGGTGGCTTTGGACCAGTCACTCTCTCTCTCAGCCCAAGGAAAAAGGCAATAGCAAGTCACTACTGAAAATCTTGCTAAGGAAAATATATTATGCATAATATAAATTATCTAAATAAATAAAATAAATAAATTTGATATTTGGTGCTTCCTTGCATGATTGTTTTGGCTTGACCAACATGATAACTTGGGAATTTTCCAAGCACAAATCATGCATTATGCAGACATTTTGTCTTCATGGGTCTACTGGTTCCATGCAAGACTATTAATAATGTTTTTTTAAATGCCCTGACAAATAGGAGGTGAGCATGTCAATGCAGGCATTTTGTGCACACATGCCCCAACTGATAGGTGCTATTGCTGAGCTCAGAGTCATGGTTGAATTAGGGGCTCATATAAATCCATCCTGAACTAAAAATAAAATTCAGAGCACTCAGGAGAGCTGGATTCTAAAATCTGAGGATGCCCTGAGGATCTGATGCTTGACTTTAAATGATTGTGTGGAAACCACCACCAGTTGTGCCCCACCAGATTCTGATGTCTCCTGTCATGTGGTAGGAAGATGGGATTCAACCAAGCTTTTGGTGGTTGCTCTGGCTCAGACCAGGGCAGAAATATACAGTGGCTTTCAGGATGTAAAATATGCATTAGATAAGAAAACGTAGGAGCAATAGCAGTCGATCAAGCAAGGGTCTTTAATATGAAGCAGAAGCCATAGGAGCCAAACTTTGCAATGTGTCTCTTTAACTTTAAATAATCTGAAGCTTCAAGAATGTGACACAATAAATACAGTGTTCTCCATCAGCAGTTCAAACCATGAAGGGTTCCTGAAACGATCAACGTGACTGTAAAATTGATTTTGTATCTGAGTAATTGGAAAAATTGAGATACATTGATGCTTTTTATATTAACAATCCAAATGCAAAATTCATCACATCTCTTTGAGCTATCCTTTCGCAACAGGTAAAATTAGTTTTTTAAAAAATAAAACCATGTGGCAGCTCAAGAGAATTAAAAGAGCATTTTTAAAATGAACTCTCGAGATTAAATAGCATAAAATGAACTTTCAAGATAGCAGCAAACACATCCTCCCACCCAGAAATCTTTGCCTGTCTGCTGACTGAGACGAGCATTAAAATACACACATGTACAGTATACACGCAAGACACCATCTATTCAGATATCTTTAGATCACTGACACCAACTGTTTCAGCCTTCATTGCCTACAATGTAGCAAATGAAATGGCAGGTTTTACACATCCTCCAAACCATCATGTACTGAAGTGCAAATGGTTTGAGATGCAGACAACACAGACTCATCCCCAACAGCCTGTGCCTGTCTTCAACAGTGAAGGGACAAAGGGCGAAAAACATCCTGCTGCCAAGAAGGCTCGACACCTATTTGCACTACTCAGGTGACCCTGAGGACACAAGGATAAACCTCCAAGTGGCCTCAACGACTCTCTAAAAGGGTGCAAATGACCAGCTGTCTGCAAGGAATATAAATCCTTCCATTCCCCACCATCCAGTCAGAGCTGAAGAAGCTACTTGGATGAGAAGCGAAATTTCTTCAAAGAAAAACAAGAAAGTCTAGTTGCCTCCTGAAAAAGCACCTTTGGGAAAACCATGACCTGGATGACTGAGAATCTCCATAGATTATATAATTCCTTCCTTTCCATTTAATCTAAATCCCCCTCATTCCTCTCTTAACAATTAAACATTACAAAATAATAGCAATAAGAATTACATCACAACATCAGAAACTTTCTGCAAAGGTCAATGGCACAATGGAAGACATGGTTGCTGGTCAATAGTGATAGAGTGGGAAAAGTTAATATCAAAAGAGGATTCTCTCAAGGAGAGACACTATCACCACTATTGTTTGTCATTGCAGTGATTCCTTTGTCAACAATACTGAACAAAGCCATGGCTACCAAACATCAGAAACATTTGCCTGCGTATTCCATCTCCTTTACATGGATTATCAGAAGTTGTATGGAAAAACACCATCTGAAATAGAACCACTGCTCAACACTCACATATATAGAGCAAAGATATTGCAACGGAATTTGGACTGGACAAATTAGCCATCTTCATGATCAACACGGGAAAAATAGCAAAAACAGAAGGAATCAAGATGCCTTGTGGAAATAACATTAAGAGTCTGGATGAAGACGCTCACTACAAATACCTGGGCATCCTTCAAGGTGACAACATCAAGCACACTGAAGTCAACAAGAAGGTTAAAATTGAATACATCATGAGAGTGAAGAATATCTTAAAGTCCAATCTCAGTAGAGGAAATAACATCAAGGCAATTAATACCTGGGCAATTCCAGTTATTAGATAGGCAGTTGCAAAAGTAGCCTGGACTCAAGCAGAACTAAAAGTCCAGGATACCAGAAAAATAATGGCAATGAATGGTGCCTTTCATTGATGCAGTAATGTTGACAGACTCTACTTATCAAAGAAAATAGGTATGGAATGTTGCAAGTACAGTATATTGCACAGTTGAAAAAAAGGGCATTGGAAGAATATCTGAAGGAAAGTGAAGAAGATGAACTGAAACTAGTACATCATGAAGGCTTACTGAGTACTGGCCTTTAAGTAAATCCAAATGAAGAATAGAAAAGAGACACAGCAAGGCATAGCATTACATGGTAAGTACGTAAAAACAGCAAGTAAAACAAGGCCTAGCAATGGCTAAGAGTAGGAAAATTGAAGAAAGAGATGGAGGGAGGGGTAATTCTGACTGCACAAGGTGAGCCTTAAGAACAAATGCATACAAACCAGAATTGAGAAGACAAGAACTTTGTAGAGATGCCAAATGCATCTCTACAAAGAAGCTCAAGAACTAGTTAGCTGCTGCAAGAAGATGGCACACAGTGACTACAAATGACAGCATGACAATGGTGCATTGGAATATCTGCAAGAAATACCATCTGCAAGCAAGAACTGATGGGGACTACAAAATAGGCAAAGTAGTAAAGAATAAAGAAGCCAAAATGCTCTGGGACTTTAAAATTCAAACAGACAAAACACCTGCACTTAACTCCCCAGACTTAACAACTGTCAATAAGAAAGACAAAAAAAAAAGTCTGGATAGTGCTGGAGACAGCAGAATAAGAAAGAATGAACTGGAGAAAATCACAAAATACAAACACTTGCAAATAGAAATAGAACGACCATGGCAAAAGAAAGCAAAAAGTAATAGATGTTTGGGGTGCAATCCCAAAATATCTGGAGCAGCACTTGAACACCATCAGCATTGACAAAATCACCATTTGTCAATTGCAAAAGGCAGCTTTATGTGAAACAGTTTAAATCCTGTGATGATGCTTTTAACACCATCAAACAACATCTGTCTATCTCATGCTTGAGAAGGACTCGTTAGGTGTATAAAAATGCCAAACATCTGGCTATCCAACATCACCAAAGGAAGCAAGTCATTATTCTTACCAGTCAAATAAACTAAATTTGTAGGGTTTTTTGTACTTCCTCCACCCAGCCTTACTTAAGTCCCATAGATAAAAATCTAACTCTTCTTTGTCTAGTCTTTTGGGTCCTTCTTTTGAAGTTCTTTATTCAAGCTAATTTGTGCTTTCCATCAAATCATTCCAATAAATCTCTCATATTTTAGTTTAAAAGGTTAGTCCACATGACACTTTGGGGTAATTATTTGAATGTATTTTTTAAAAAGATCATTCAATTCCACTTGTAAATTTAGTATTTTCATCTCTGTCATTGTAATTTTTAAGCCTATTTTAAATCCATTTTGATCAGCCTCCAAGAAGTTTGTTCATCTTCAGTGACAAGTTTTAGTTCCATAAATAGTTAAAAAGCTCAAACACTTCACAGATCAAAACTTTCCTTTAAAGTAGCCATCATATGCCTTAGTAATTAACCTTCAAAGGCTTGTTTTGCATTGAATGTAAACAAAACAGATTTTTCCCACACAAGAGGATCTTTCTAATTACCGTAGTTTCAAGATCTTTCTTTAAATCCACTCACAAGGCCTTAGCATTTAAACTGTTTAAACAACTCTAAAATCTAAAGTCACTCATTTGTTGCATATTGCAAAAATTTACATAAAATTATAATAAAATATTAGAAAACTGAAAATATATAATTTCCTTTCTCTTAAACAGATTGAAGAGAAACTCTCCCAGCAGCTTATAGCCTTGACATTCTGAAGCTTTTTTCAATCTTAAAGAGATTGAATAAACTCCAGAGTGATTAAAAAGATGAGGTTTGGTCAAACCTTTAGTCCATGAAGGCTGCATGTACAGCTCCTGGCACAACTGAATTCAGAATTCGTGGGGAGGAGAAAAAATGCAGGCACTAGCTTGCCTTGCCTTATCAGAAGTAGAATGGGACAACTCTCCACGGCCAACTCACGGTGGCCAATTCATCACAACCAACTCATTGCGGGGAAAACTCGCTGCAGCCAACTCGCTGCGGGACAACTCGCCGCAGGAAAATTCAGCAATTCAATTTAATTATTTCAAATAAATAAAAAAATATTTTAAATTTTGTCATTTACATTTCATTCTGCCCCTCCTTCTGCATCCTTTCTTTAATTATTCTATTCCTTTGATATTCCTTTGATATCAGTGAAACTCTTGTCCTGCGGTGAGTGGGCCGTGGCGAGTTGTCCTAATGAAACAAACAAAATGTTAAAAAGTTATGTAGCTACTTACCAAGCACATCTAATTTATATTAAAGGAACCAAAATATCTTTACAATCTCCAAGGCATGTCACAACTTTTGAGCACCCCTAATGTTTGGAAATTGAAAGTTGAAAAATTTGGCACGCCCTATAATAAATAAATGTCCTATGGCGAGTTGGCCACAGCGAGTTGGCCATGGCAAATTGTCCTAGACCCCACCAGAAATGCCCGTAAGTGTGGAATCTGATGAAGATGTCATCCTGCACATGTACTCATCTGCCCGTCCCTAGCTGTCCAGAGGCCTTCAGTTTTCTATGTTGCAGGAAGAAAATTCACTATCCAACAACAAACCAGGGGCTGTTGGGTCTGCTTTGCCCTGTGGATCAGATGCTAGACCAGAGCATTGTTTTAAGCTTGGAATGTGCTATCTTCAGGGTTTTGGCGGAATTATTATGCCTTGCAGGATATATTTTTTACGGGGTTGTAAAAGATATTGACCTGATGTGCTAGGTATGTCAGTCTCCTTGGAAACAACAATCCATGCTACATATCTTATTGGAGAACTTTGTTGGTATTATTATTTACACACATGCACACAGCTTTTGAAGGTATCAAAAAGTGTGCTGCAGAGCTTCCTTTCCTTTTATGTGGCTTGCTTCCTTTGAAAGTTATGGGTAGCAGCAATATCTTTTTCAGGGATCTGCATGAGCCTAAATAAAAGATCTACATCACATTAATTTTAATGAGCAGATTTTATAAAGCAACTTTTCTCAGACTTGAGCAGAAGCCACAAAGTTGGGTTGCTTGAATGAGCAGCAGAGAGCTACTGTTCTTGTGTGAAGTCTGAAGCACTTCCTCCGAATCTTTTTTGACACGTTCACTGCCCTACTTAGCAACTACTGAAACAGAAAGTACTTATCATGATCCTGACTTTTTATTCACTTTAACCTCTGAGTTCATCCTTTGAAAGTGCAGACTTATGTATTTACTGTCAGATTTGTGTCCCACCTTTTCTCCGAGGGTTCAAAGGTGCTTACCGAGGAAGCACTGTCTCAATTATATCTCTACAAATCTCCTGTGAGGTCACTTGGGCTAGTTCTTAGCCATCACATCATGCTAACATTCAGTCAAAAAGGAGAAATGGGACTAGAGTTACTGTGCAAAAATGCACACCACCAAGAGTTGTTCCGTGAGTGAGATGGAAAGAAAGAAAGAAAGAAAGAAAGAAAGAAAGAAAGAAAGAAAGAAAGAAAGAAAGAAAGAAAGAAAGAAGGAAGGAAGGAAGGAAGGAAGGAAGGAAGGAAGGAAGGGAGGGAGGGAGGGAGGGAGGGAGGGAGTTTGTTGAGTTTGTTGAGTTTGTTGGAACTGAGAACAATCTTAAAACACTAATATTCTATCTTAAAACATTGGCATGGGTGGGAGCAGTTTTGGTTCCCTTCAAGTAAGCAGTTTGAATTCTCAACTGTACCATCCTTGAAACATTCCAAATTTTAATTTTTTGCACATGACTGACATTACTCTTGAGGAGCTGTAAATATTCATATTGCCATTCTAGACTTTTTAGTACAGTACTGTATTGGAAGAAAGAGTTAAGTGGGAAATGGCACAAACCACAAGATTCAGAATAACAGAGTTGGAAGGGACCTTGGAGGTCTTCTAGTCCAACTCCCTGTTCAATAGCAATAGCAATAGCACTTAGACTTATATACTGCTTCATAGTGCTTTACAGCACTCTCTAAACCAGGGGTGTCAAACTCATGTTGTCATGTTGTCACGTGACATATCGGGACTTTTTTCTCCTTTGCTAAACCAGGGGTGGGCATGGCCAGCACATGACGCATCCGGCCCGTGGGCCATGAGTTTGAGTTAAACCTGCTCTAAATGGTTTACAGAGCCAGCATATTACCCACCAACAATGGGTCCTAATTTTATTGACCTCAGAAGGATGGAAATCTGAGTCAATCGTGAACCAGTCAGGTATCGAACTCCAGACAGTGGGCAGAGTTAGCCTGCCATACTGCATTCTAACTACTGTACCACCACAACTCAAGCAGGAGACCCTATACCATTCCAGAAAAATGGCTGTCCAATCTCTTCTTTAAAACTTCCAGTGATGGAGCATCCACAACTTTGGGAGGCAAGCCATTCCATTGGTCATTCTCACTGACAGGAGTTTTTTTCTTAATACTAGCTGGATCTCCCTTTGTTAAGCTTCCATCCATTACTTCTTGTCTTGCCCTCAAATGCTTAGGAGAATAGGAATAGGTCCCTCTTCTCTGTGACAGCCCCTCAAATATTGGAAGACTGCTATCATGTCATTCCTAATTCTTCTCTTTGTTAGACTATATATACCTAGTTCCTCCAACCGTTCATCCTATGTTTTAGCCTCCAGACCCTTAACCATCTTCATTCTTTAATTCTTTCTAGAGGCTCACCATCTTTTTTGTATCATGGTGACCAAAATCAGATGCAGTATTCCAAGTATGGTCTTACCAAAGCAGTATAAAGCAGTACTAACATTTCATGTGATCTTCATACTATCCCTCTGTTGATACAGCCTAGGATTGCATTGGCTTTTTTTGGCAACTACAGAACACTGATGTCTCATACTTAAATGGTTATTCACTAGGACTCCTGGATCAAAATTATGGCTGTTGAGCCACATACCACCTATTTTATACCTGTGCATTTAGTTTTTCTTGCTCATGTGTAAAACCTTACTTTTCTCACCACTGAATTGCATTTTGTGGGAAGGGCCCAGTGTTCAAGTCTGTCAAGATCCTTATGTATTTTGAGACAATCTTCTAAAGTGTTGGCTATTCCCCTCAGGTTGATGTCATCTGCAAATTTGATGAGTTCCCCTTCTACAGTATCATAAACTATCCAATTGTTTGTGAAGATGTTGAAGAGCACTGGGCTTAAGAACCTTGGAATACCCCACTGCATACTTCCCTCTGTGTAGATTTAGTTCCATTGAGGACTACACATTGAGTACAGTTGATTAGCTAGCTATGAATCCATCTGGTGGTTGTACTGTCTATCCCACATTTTTCTATCTTACCAATAGGTTGTGATCTACTTTGTCAAATGCCTCTTTTTAACTCCTAGTGTTGCTCCTGAGGATTATCTTTCTTCTGTGCTGTTTAAGTACAAATGTTTGAGAAAGAAGTCAAGATTCTCATTGTTTTTGGATTCTGGACCATTCCACAAAACTAGCTGGGAATGTTGAATGGGATGCAATAGAAGGGGTCCCTCTCTTCGATCTTTCAGATTCTCAATCTCTCAAAAAGTGATAAGAGCACTGTTTGTCCTCTCTCCCCAAACCCACTTTTTAATGGTTTTTCATCCCTCTAGAATTCCAAGTTTTTCCATTCTCATCAGAGTTGTGTTTATTTGTGTATCCAGTTTCTAAGGGTATCTAATCACAAATGGCTCAGCGATGCCTTCCTTGGTCTTCCCCTACCCATAGACTTGGCTGTAGCAATATATGAGCCATGGTGGCACAGTGGTTAGAGTGCAGTACTGCAGGCTACTTCTGCTGCCTGCCGGCTGCCTGCAATTTGGCAGTTCAAATCTCACCGGCTCAAGGTTGACTCAGCCTTCCATCCTTCCGAAGTGGGTAAAATGAGGACCCAGATTGTTGGGGGCAATATGCTGACTCTGTAAAATGCTTAGAGAGGGCTGTAAAGCACTGTGAAGTGGTATATAAGTCTAAGTGCTATTGCTATATGGGCTCAGATCCAATTGGACCTGGGCAGTTTCCACCTTAAATCCAAAGCTACTGGAAAGATGGGAAGAATCCAAATCCTTGTCTCAGCTTCAAAACCCAATTTATTCCTCAGATTTTTCTTACAGTTCAGCCTTCTGAATTCTCACTTGTTTTAAAATGATTCATACTTTCTATCTCCAAGAGGGATGTCCCTCTGTGTGTGAGCATCCTGCCCTCTGGGAAGATTTTGATTGTTTCTCCGCCTGTCTGGCAGGTTGACTAGCTGTGAATGTCAGCTTGTAGCCTGACATTCTCAAATGATCCATAATGCAGAAGAAGGATTTATGTGTGGAGGTATCAAGTGTAAGCCGTGGGTACAGCACAGAGCCAGACCACCATGACTTAAATAAAAGCCAATGTAGGCAGGCATGGATTCTACCTACCATGCAGCTTGCAATGAATGCAGACTCTTGCAGATTACACTACAAAGAGAAATGAACCAATCCTTCAATCAATACTGAATTGAACCAAGTGCAGGAATTATTACTGAGCCAGCTTCCACACATTTCAACTGAATCAATTGCCTGCTGTCATTGTCTGATTTGTGGATCCCAAGCGTTAGATTCTTGATACTAGGCAGGATAGTTGACTATGAGCTGTATTCATTTTTGTTTTGAAGAGGCATTCGAAACTGCAAAACGGTGGAAAACATCTTTGCAAGTGCATTCATTGTTGGAGGTAGCTTGACCAATTGACTTTCTCAAGGCACAGGCCTAGTCTGTAAAACTTTGGGGAACTACAAGAATGATTTTTTTTTTCATATTTTCATTTTTTAACATTTAAAATTCACATATCCTAAAACTGAAATATTTCAGTTACTATTACATGTAGTCCTCGACTTATGACCACAATTGAGCCCAAAATTTCTGTTGTTAAGTGAGACATTTGTTAAGTGAGCTTTGCCCCATTTGACAACCTTTCTTGCCTCAGTTGTTAAGTGAATCACTGCAGTTGATAAGTTAGTAACCTGGTTGTTCAGTGAATCTGGCTTCCCCATTGACTTTGCTCGTCAGAAGGTCACAAAAGGGGATCACATGACCCTGGGACACTGCGACTGTCATAAGTACAGTATGAACCAGCTGCCAAGCATCTGAATTTTGATCACATGAGCATGAGGATGCTGCAAAGATAGTAACTGTGATAAATGTTCAGAAGTCATTTTTCCCATGATGTTCCCATTGTAATTTTGAATGGTCACTAAATGAACTGTTGTAAGTCGAGGATTACCTGTACTAACTTGCTAGGTGTCTGCTTATTGTAATCCAATCATGTGGCACGATGTGTCCTGGGACAAAAAGAAAAATTCCTGTGACTTATTGAAGAATATAGAGCCAAGGAATACATTTATCACCATAACCATCCTGATTACCAACAGCAAGGGCATAGGCAGATAAATGTACCAAGGAGCCTAAGAGGCTCTCAATCAGAGGTGGGTTGCTATCGGTTCGGACCGGTTCACCCGAACCGGTAGTAACCCACTGGTGATGTCACGATGATGTTGCCGATCCGGTTCGATCAGTGCGGGTCCGGGGGCGCCGCCACCTTTTTTTTTTTTTTTTTGAAAATTTTGGGTTTTTTTGAAAAAAAAATTGGGGGGATTTTTTTTTAATTTTTTCTTCG
>QLTV01003460.1:3051009-3065610 GCA_003457575.1 Thermophis baileyi | reverse complement strand
AGGGAGAGAAACGGAGAGGCGGAGGGAGAGCGAGAGAGAGAGAGAGAGAGAGAGAGAGAGAGAGAGAGAGAGAGAGAGAGAGAGAGACCCATTTCCCACAGAAACACCGGGAGCCACAAAACCTGGGAAAGGGTGGCTGGGGGGGTCATGTGACTGGGTGGGAGTGATGTTTTCTTTTCTGTGGGAAACGGGTCCAAATGGCTCTTTGAGTGTTTAAGGTTGCAGACCCCTGAGTTAACAACCCAATCGGTTTTTAAAAAGCAAATATTTGAGCAGAAAACAAGCAAACCCAATGATGATGCTGTACTGCATTCAATTCCATTGTTCTCTCTGACTACAGACAAGATACCCTCACAATCACTTTAGAATCTTTTCAAGCTTTTAAATGAAGGATCACATCACAGACTTTGGACATTTTTATTCTGTCCTGGCAAATTGAGTTCACTAATGACTTTTGTCCATGTTAAATAAGCCATCTGGCTGATACAAGCTAGCAGCTGCGTCTGTACAAGAGATGGCCAGCAGCATACCAACAAAAAAAAAAAAAAAAAAAAAACACCGCCAGGCTATGGGGTGAGGTGGGACAGATTGTGTGACCTCAGCTAATTCCCCATATAAACTGTGGCTGCCAAGAGTCAAGAGTTTCTCAGGACAGTTATGTCAACAATCAACACTTGCTGTGGTAGAATCTGGAGCTGAGCTGAGGAGAGGAGTGAAAAGGCTGGTTAGCCTTGAGGCACTGATGGGGAGGAAGGGGCTAAAAGGAGATCCTCTCTAAAACTCTGCAGTGTTTATCTAGCAGTTGCGTAGTGAGAGCTTTAGTCTGGCAAGATTCCTGTCTGTAGGCAAGCAGCAACAAACATACCACTCTGATCAGCTACATATGCTGTTTTTGGTTCCTTGCACTTGACTGTGGCCCAGCTTCAAGACCAAGAAGGCTAAAGTCCATTAACCATAGGAGGGATGTCAAGAGCCCAAATTAAACTTCTGTGGGACTTAAAACAGCACCTTCCTGCTGGCCAAGGAACAATCCATTGTATCGGTGGCTTCTTCCAGTAAAGATTCTTATCTAACTGGGCCAAGTTTTGTGCCTCAAAAATGGATGTAAACTTAGGCCCTAGTCACGCCATGCCAAGAATTGGGAAAGTTCTCCTGGTGGGCCTGACACAGGCTGTGTCTCACAATACAGGTTGTACTTGAACTTATGATCACCCTTGAGCCCAGTAATGGGTTGCAAGTCCCGTTGCTACCGGTTCGCGCAGAAACATCCGGGGCAGGTGGGTGGAGCCTCCCGCCGCCTCTGCTACCAGTTCATGGATCTGAGCTGTACCGGTAGCAACCCACCATTTCTTGAGCCCCAAATTTACATTGCTAAATGAGGCAATGGTTAAGTGAGATTTGCCCCATTTTTTACAACCTTTTGCCACAGTTGTTAAGCGAATCACTGCAATTGTTAAGGGAATCAGGCAGTCGTTAAGCAAATCTGGTTTCCTCCATTAATTCTGCTTGTTGGAACTGGCTGGGAAGATTACAAATGGTGATCACATGACCCCAGGACAGTGCAACTGTCATAAATACATGCCAGTTGCTAAGGGCCCGAATTTTGATCATGTGACTATGGCGATGCTACAAAGGTCCTAAGTGTGAAAAACGGTCATACGTCACTTTTTTCAATGCCACTGTAACTTCAAATGGTCACTAACTAAATGGCTGTAAGTCAAGGACTACCTGTAAAGCAAATGAGGCCCCAATTTGCTCAATTTCATGACATATTAGAGAAAAAATTACTGCAATGCATCTAGAGCTGACTTCATTTGTGGACTTTAAAGGCCAGCTACAGCTGATTTATGGCCCATAATGCTGGTGGCTTTGATTTACAGTGTCGTATGAAGCCAGGGGTTGTATTTGGTAAGTGAATCATAAGTTGTGGCTTACTGTTTAATTCAAACCTAACCAACTGTGATTTCTTCAAATAAACCATGCCTAAACATATCATATCAAGGAAGGACTCACTGGAGAAGAGCCTAATGCTGGGAAAGACTGAGGGCAAAAGAAGAAGGGGGCGACAGAGAATGAGGTGGCTGGATGGAGTCACTGAGAGGACAGGAAGGCCTGGAGGAACGTTGTCCATGGGGTTGCGATGGGTCGGACACGACTTCGCAACTAACAACAACAAGCATATCATAACTTAGGGCACTATGGATACTAGTTCAGAAATTGCCCACTACACAAGGAGTTTCATAGCTAAAATCATTAACTCAAATCATTTTCCAGTGACTTCAGAAGAATACCTGCACAAGGGGAAAGGGAGGGGACAGACAGAGGTAAGTCGGCTAGATTTGCCACTAGATGGCAGCAAAGGTTTAGAGTTTTGTGTATGTCTTTGATACCATTTAGTGTAGGTCTGGATTTATGCAGCCCAGAAACAGAGGACGTTTTGGATCCAGTGTCCTTCCTGAGGTGTAGTAAGCTAGAAATTTACCCAAAAAAAAGTCTTGGAAGAAGAAAATGGAAAGCAACTTCAAAATTGTTGCCCACACACAACTAAAAATCAAAATTGACTCTAAGGATTTGTGTATATAAACTTAACTTCTTAGGGCGGTCTGCGTGCAAATTACTGCATGTGGTAGAGTTTCTCCCTGCCATAAAACATAATAGGATGGGATTTGAATTGTTCCCTAAATCAAATAATTTTTTGATCACTGCTATCTTTATTTGGCTGCCTCATCCAGAGTGTCTTATGCTGCCGGTATGAAGGAAAGGGACGATGTTTAAAATGGTCATCAATTCCTTTATTTCGTAAGATGGAAGAGAGAGAAAATGCAACTTCTTCCTATAATTAATACTGAATGCATTAAGAGCCTTTCTAGAAACGGCCTAATAATGATGAATGAGACGCTTACAAAAGACAGTCTGAAGCGTTCATTTGAAGTAATCAATACGCTACGTGTGCACGTAAGGATGATGAGAAAGCAATCAACTAAGAGAGAGAAAGCAAGAGAGCGTGTGAATCACATCACGCCACACGGCTTTCTCACCCCTATCTTCCTTTAGCTGCATTTCAGACTACGCTAGCTGATAACCTTCGCGGTTTAAGAGGCAGGCTTCTTGTCAGAGCCGACCTGGGCTAGGTTTAATTGAAAGTCTCCTGTTGGCAGTGGGAGTGAGATATTGGAAAGGGCACCTTCATAGGACGGCGGTGGCGGCGTAGCGCAAAGTGACTTGTGAAGCTGGAGAAGGACGCTGGGAAACTGGATATATTACGCGGGGTGGGAGAGGAAGCAATATGAAGCAGAAGCGAGGGAAGAGTGCCCTCTGCTGGTCAGCATCGGTAAACAGAGATCACCGCTTGCCCAGGATGCAAATAAAAAGGAGTGGAGAGAGATAATTATGACACTCCACCTTGGATGTTGTTGTTGTTGTTGTTCATGGGACTCAGCTGCTTTTTCCATTCTGTGACATGCACACATCCCTCTCCATAAGGGATGTCACCTTATGAGCACTGTCATTCTTTGACATTTCAGGCAGACTCAGTCTCACACTAATTACAGAACAGAACAACAGAGTTGGAAGGGACCTTGGAGGTCTTCTAGCCCAACCCCCTGCTCAAGCAGGAGACCTATACCATTTCAGACAAATGGCTGTCCAGTCTCTTTTTAGAATCCTCCAGTGATGAAGCACCCACAACTTCTGAAGGCAAAGCTGTTCCATTGGTTTATTATTCTCACTGTCAGGAAGTTTCTCCTTGATTCCAGGTTGCTTCTCTCTTTGATTAGTTTCCATCCATTGCTTCTTGTCTTGCCTTCTGGTGGTTTGAATTAGTCAGAGAAGTCTGGAGCTGAACCATCCATTATCTCACAGAGCTGTAATTTGAAAGAAGATGCCTAGTTCTCCTCTGACCCTGCTTTCTTCTCTGTTTCCTCCTTGAGAAGAGGAGGAGCAATCAGGTATCTAAACTTAAGCCCTGTGCACCTCAAATTCCCATGAAAGGGGACTCATGACTGTTGGTATCAGCCTGAAAATTTAGCCTTTAAGCAATATTGGGAAAGGGGAATGGTGACAAAATGGTCCATGTTGGAGCAAGGAATTAATCCAGTGGTGCTTCAAATCCAATAGATCTTGGTTACTAGGAGAGGAAAGATCTCTGATTCCGCTTCCCACCCCAGTTAAAACTTCTTGATAGATGTGGGAGCTTCCTTGTTTTCTATTAGGAGCTTCTACTGAACCAAATCAAAACATAATTTGACCCCATCAGATGTCACCTTTAACATCTGACCCTTGTTGGATTCCTAAATTAATCTTAGTTACATAGGCAAAAACCACAATCTCAGATTCTGATTCTTGGATTTATTCATTTTTTTTCTCCCCATCCTTACCAATCAACCTAGTCATCATAATCCCCATGATCTTAAAGAGTTTTTAAGAACATTTCTAGTTTGTTTTTGGTCTCCTGGTCCATAGTGGATGTTCCTGAGAAATAATCAGGTGTAGATACTCACCCAGCTACCCAATTTCTACAAAGTCCAAGAACACTTCCAAGATATATAAAATCTGTTGGTCTTTATTACATTAGGAACTTCTATTACTTTGGGTGGCTGGCAGCAGCAGGAAATAGAAGCAAAAAGGGATCAGCAATGGGACAGCCGATTTCAAGCCTGTAGAGTTTTCTGCTGTCCAAAAAGGCCATTGGTAGATGGTCTTCAAGTTAGCAATAGGTCAACCACAAAGCTGAATCCAGAGTATGTTCTTCTGTCAATGGACCACAGAGACAGGAAAAATACAAACCTCTGTTGAACATAGAAGTTTGTACAAAGGATCCAAATCTGTTTCATACCACCACCACAAATTTTATGAACTAAAATCTGCACACCATCAGTAAATGTGCATCCGGAGCAAAATGCCTTATTAAGGAAGTTTCAAGCTCCAAGCAGCGAAGTTCCCAATTCAGACCTCTAGTGACACTGATGTGGCTCATACATCATGAGAAGCAACAAGGTAGCTTGCCTGATGAATCCACCCAGGGTGGCTGGTTAACTATGGTTTTGTCTTAGTAAATTAGGTGAATGCAACCAATAGTACATTATGTAACAACCCATGACTAAACAATACATAATTTAATCTGATTTCTGTATATAGAAAAAATGAAAATAAAAGAGATGAACTTGCCTGATTTCAGAAGAGGATATTTATCAGTCTCTTTATTTAATTTCATTTTATGAAAGACAGTGTGTCAGCAACTTCGATGCACCAAAAATTCTCACCTCTGATTTACAAAAGGAACATCTGTAATCTCCCCTTCATCTTAAGTCATTTTTATGCCTTTTCTTCTTCATAAATTTTTTTTTCTTTTCTGGTTGTCTCTTCAGGCAATCATTTTATTGTGATTTATCTGCATATTCTGTCACATTTTTAGTTTTGACACCATTCAAGCCAATCCTGTAAAGAAATAAAACTCTAATAAACGTGTCAACATTTGAAAAGGAATGCAATCCATCAAAGTACAGCCTCATTGATCCCACCTCTCCAAAGGCAATTTTTCCAAAAGCAACCTTGGAAAGAACAGGCATTTCTTCACTGTGTTGAAAACTGAATAATATCTACAACACCAAAAGGCAGACAGATTAACTGAATTGCAGGGTGGCTGTTCGGCCACTTCTAGACAGAGGAGGAGATCTAATCACCTCTTCAGCTGACCTATTCTCTGGGCAGCAATCACATAATGCAATTGTCAAGGACTTAACACTGGGATAGTTTTCAGCTTCTTCTTGCAGTTTCAAGGTTTCTATGAAAGAGGAGATGACCAGCTGCAAGCAGGAACTCTCATGGCAGAAACAGCAAAAGTGGGGAGGAAACCTACTTTGAATAAAGGAGTCACAATATAGCAGGAAAAGCAAGTCAGCAGCTCACCACCATTATAAACATACAAACCAGTTCATGGCTCAAGGCCTGAGTGTCTTTAAGATTGACTTTCTTCAACTGTTTCTGCCCATAAGATGATATGGCAGGACCAGGGGTGGGTTCTAACTTACCTCGCTGCCGGTTCGCTTCCTCCCGCGCTGCATGGCCGTGCCTCGTGGGGGGAAAAAAGCCAAAAACAAGATGGCGACGCATGCGCAGTGCCGGAAACTCGGCTTCTGCACATGCGCAGAAGAAAAACCCCCGGAAAAAAATTAAAAAAAAAAATTAAAAAAAAAATCCAAAAAAAAGATGGTGGCGCCCACAGACCGGCACCGACAGAACCGGTTCTGTGACATCACCATGATGTCACCAGCGGGTCGCTACCGGTTCGGGCAAACCAGTCCAAACCGGTAGGAACCCACCTCTGGGCAGGACTAATATGCTCCAGATCCTAGTGATAAGGTAATGTCATTTGATGGTCTTCTCTAAAGCTGCCCCATGTTAAACAACTAAACAAAAAAATGAATAATAATGACAGCAATATGAAACAACATACCAAGGAAAATATCCATCTCATCCCACTCAAATTCGTACATCCCATTTCAACTGCATGGTCACAAAGCATCCCAGGCCTGTTTTTATAAGGCTTTCTTTTCTAAAAGTCAGGAGGATTTGGGGCTATCCTGATCTCAGCGGGATGTTCTTCAAAGGGTTGGGGAAGAAAAGGGCACAAGGGTTGTAGTGGGGGAAAACCCTACAGCAAAGCTGTTGTTTGCCCACAGGTTTCCATTTGAATGGGTCTTTGTGCTGTTCCTCCATGGACAGACTTTTTCAGTACAGTGAAGAGGACAAAGTCTAGGCCCAGGTTCCTTCAACAGTAATGCCACTCTTCTTCCTGATAACTATAAGCCCTGGTGGCACAGTGGTTAAAGTGCAGCAGGCTAACTCTGCCCACAGCCTGGAGTTTGATCTTGACAGGGCTCAAGGTTGACTCAGCCTTCCATCATTCTAAGATCAGTAAAATGAGGATGCAAATTGTTGGGAGCTATATGCAAAGTGTTGTGGCTTGCCCCCGTCCTGTGCAGCTGCTCATGGATCCGGAAGAACAAGAACAGACCATAGGGTGGCAAGAGCAGTCTGTAGCTCCGGCACCAGAGTCCGAGACCGAGGAGGACGCAGGGCCAGAGGACGATACTCAATCAGGGCCTTCTGCACCTCCCCAGCAGGAGTTCAGTGACTCCAGTGAAGAGGAGGAGCCTCTGATTGATGCTAGGGCACGCAGGGCAGCTAGCCGGCAAGAGTGGCTTTGTAGAAGGAGGTCTACTCACAGGTAAACCTGCAGGCAGAGGGGCCACGCCCTAAGCCTATATAAGGTTGACTCACAAAGGGCAATCTTGCTGGAAACAACTTATGTCTTTTACCTGGCTTCTGATTACTCTGTCGGTGATATCAGTTGGATGAACTCCAGTCCGGGCTCTCGGCCAATTCCAGCAAGTGAGGCAATTAAGGACTTCATAATCTGTTTGTTTTGTTTTGTATTTGA
The DNA here is from genome assembly GCA_003457575.1 of Thermophis baileyi. Taxonomy (NCBI): domain Eukaryota; kingdom Metazoa; phylum Chordata; class Lepidosauria; order Squamata; family Dipsadidae; genus Thermophis; species Thermophis baileyi. Next base: position 3,058,169 of record QLTV01003460.1, on the reverse strand, counting down.
AATCCCGGCCAAAGTGTTATGTGAGTGGTAACAAGCACTTTGGGAGAAACTCTGAACTTAAATGATCACTAAGCCTTGATTAGTGATAAAACCTTCTTTAGTTTGGACAAGTGTGTGTGTGCGTCGTTTCTGGGGGTTTGCTGTGCTGGGTCACAACACAAATAATGCTTCTTCATTGTAAACCGCCCAGAGAATGCTGTAAAGCACTATGAAGTGGTATATAAACTTAAATGCTATTTCTATTTCTAATGCTATAAACAACACACACAATAACCCAGGAAGAGTTCACGTTCAAAATTGGCAGAAAATTAGGTTTTGTATTTTCCTTAGTTTTATTTAAGTTTTAAATAAACCTGGGGACTTAGAAAAGCTTATTACATTTCAAATGATTCTCTTCCATCTTGTATCTTAATCACAACCAAGCCTTCTGCTCAAGGAAAGCCACCTCACTCCTGAAATTGATTTTCATGTACAATTGCACAGTGTGAGAAGGAATTGAGGTAACAATGTGAAACAGTGCCATCTGCCGTGGTTAGATGAAAAATAGGTTAGGTTTCAAATTTTCAGGCCTTTCTATGTGTCTGGAAATACATTTGGTAGGGAAATCTCAATGACATGTTGCCATCATGTTGCCTTCAGCCTCATGTTTGTGGGTCCTTATCTCACCATTTTCTCTACAACAAATAATCCTCTTTGCTCATAAAAATCACCACATTACTCTTACTACTCCAGGTTCCATCAGGTCCACGATGCTAGCATGACAAGAGATGGTTTGAGACGGGTTTTTTTGAAATACCAGGTATATTTTCCTATTTATTTAAAAAAATTATTTATTTCCCACCTTTATTTTTATAAATAACTCAAGGCAGCAAATATATACCGGTATTAATGCTCCTTTGTCTGCTTATTTTCCTCACAACAATCCTGTGAGGTGAGTTGGGCTGACAGTGACTGATCCAAAGTCACCCAGCCGGCTTTCATCCCTAAATCAGGACTAGAACTCAGAATCTCCTGGTTCCTAGCCTGACCACTAAACCAAACTGGCTTATATTATTACCTCACTTCAAACTAAAATGCACATGTGCAATTGTGCATGGTACCCCTGCTATCAAATCATGCTTTCCAAGACTTCCTGACCCTACCTCAATTTGCTGCTGAGACTTACTAATATCCCTGCAAGGCAGCTTATCCCAAAATTACTTTTTTTAAAAAAAAATGGTTACTCTCCGTGTGGGGGATCCCCAAATAGCTTTTTTTTGTATGTGTTATGCTTATTATTTACTATATTAACTATATATTTACTATATTAAAAATTTAAATTGATACATTCGCTGCTGCTGCCGCTTCTCATGATTGTTGAATGGGATTTTAATATTCTATTATTTTTCAATATAGTCTGGGTTATAATTTTGATTTTGAGGAGCCCTGAAAGGGTCTTGGGGGAACCACACTTTAAAGAAATACTGCTTTAGATCAGGGGTGTCAAACTCGATTTCATTGAAGGCTGCATCAGCATTGTGTTTGACCTCGGGGGGGGAGCATGGCCAGCTCGATGTCACTCATGTCGGGGGTGCCTATGGTGGCCCGAGTGCTCTGCCAGCGAAAACGGGCTCCTGAGCTCCATTTTCACCTGCAACGGCCTCCTGCAACCCTCTGCCAGCAAAAACAGAGCTCGGGAGGGCCACCCGCTGCCCTCTCGAGCTCCATTTTCGCTGGCAGAGGCACCACGGACCAGTCCTTTGCTGTTTCCAGGACGGCCCTGCGGGCCAGATCTAAGCACCCCACGGGCCGAATCCAGCCCCCAGGCCTTGAGTTTAACACCCCTGCTTTAGATGGTTCTACATGAAAGCCATTGGTGCCTTCAGCGGAGCGGGGAGGGGAGGGAAATGATGTCACAAATATGATGTCACATCATATAAACGGGGTGTCTTGCATATTCACATAAGACATGTAACACAGGTATGTGATTATGGTATTTGTGGTGATGTAATTACTGCCTGTTGTCATTTTCACATCACTGTGGTTTCTTATGAACACTGCTGATTGATGCTACCACTGATAAAATAGTGAGAAAAAATTGTGATCACCACCATGGTATTTGTTTGGTTTTGATTTAGCATGATTGCTGAATCTACCCACTGTGATTTGTAAATTACAGTTCATGGCATTGTACGAGAATACAGCCATTAGGGCTTGTTAAAACAAAAACACATACCTTAGTATGGGTGAACCCAAATAGAATTCAACATCCCATACTTTATGTACAATAAAAATAGCAAAGGATCTTTCATAAAAATATGGATACCTAACATGAAAATCAAGAAGTCCCATAGAAAGGCACGTTTTGGACCCATGTGATTGTGGCTTACTATTATCCACAGCAGCCATTCTCATAACTAATTACAGATATATGGCACAATATCAAAACTTAAACTTTAATGAAAACTGAACCATATTTATACAGTATTTCCTCTTTCAACTCTGTAGGAGAACAATGACATTTGTACATAAATTGATCGAGTCTATTTCTCTGGATCTACTGGAAAATTTCCCTGGTATCCAGAGGTGGGTTCCTCCCGGTTCGAACCGGTTCGCCCGAACCGGTAGCAACCCGCTGGTGACGTCACGGAGCCAGTTCGGTCAGTGCCAGTCTGTGGACCCCGCCATCTTTTTTTGGGAAATTTTTTTTGGGGGGGGGATTTTTTTATATATTTTTTTTTTCTTCTGCGCATGCGCAGAAGCCGAGTTTCTGGCACTGCGCATGCATCGCCATCTTGTTTTTGGCTTTTGGGGGGGGGCTTTTTTTATTTTTCGGCACTGCACATGCGCACGCGCATGCCCACGCGGCGCCTTCACACAGCGCGGGAGGAAGCGAACCGGCAGCAAGGTAAGTTAGAACTCACCCCTGCTGGTATCAGAAGAAGGAATGAAAGTCAGGTCAGCCTAGACTGAGTGGAATGAAGGTCAGGTCAGCCTAGACTGAGCCTTTTCCCTTGGTGAACTGATAGAGACTGCTGCTCAGCTGGTAAAACAGAATTCTGCTCTGGTGCTGTAATGTATCATTCAAGCAATGTCTCTTCTAATATGACCCAGATTATGCCCACAGCCTGATTGCTTCCCTTTATTATAGCGAGTACAACCATGAACGCTGCATTATTCTCATCAAACAAAACAACCAGATTTTATGAAGAAATAGTTGTTCTGCCTCCAATGATTATCACTAGGACTATAAACTAAGATTGTGGAAATGGTTTGCCTTTGTCTGCTTCCTAGAGCTGAGACAGAGAGACTGGCCAAAGGTCACCCAGATGGCTTTGTGCCTAAGATCTCACAGTCTCCTGGTTTCTTGCCTAATGCCTTAACCGCTACACTGGACTGGTTCTCTTACTCTATGTGCTATGTATCATGGTTTTATTGCTCATTGATAGTATGGTTATTTTTCTTGGTTCCTTTGCGGTCTATTGTTGTCTTGAAATCATTTACTTTGAATTTGATATTTGCATGAAATGGAACTGTGGATAGCAGGTTCCTGCAGGATTAACCCTAAGGAAGTGGGAGCCCAGTAACAACTCAGAATATTAGTGCATCAATCCATTTCAGAGTCATTGGCATAAAGTTACCTGATATTTTTTCAAACTGGAGTAGAACTGTCAAGGATTGACCTAGGACAGGTCCAGGGGTGGGTTCCAATTTTTTTTACTACCGGTTCTGTGGGCGTGGCTTATTTTGTGGGCGTGGTTTGATGGTCATGTGACTGAGTAGGCGTGGCCAACTTGATGTCACTCATGCCCATGCCCATGCCCACCTAGCCATGCCCACAGAACCCGCGAAAATTTATGTTTTGCCAGCTGGGAGGCTGGCAAAGAAGCCTCGCTTTCCCCGCCACCGTGGCTGCTTCTACCTCAGCGCCAACAGGGGCGGATGATTCTACCTCAGCGCCAGAAGGGGCGGATTCATTCTTTAATGCAACAACGGGGAAGGCCCGTGAGAGGCGAGAAGGGTTGCTCCTCCCGCGGCTGTTGCAGAAGCCTCCCGGGCGAGCCGCTCCCTGCCTCAGGTCCATGCCCCCCCCCACCCAGAACCCGCGAAAATTTATGTTTTGCCAGCTGGGAGGCTGGCAAAGAAGCCTCGCTTTCCCTGCCACTGTGGCTGCTTCTACCTCAGCGCCGAACAGTCCATGCCCCCCACCTACACACACACACACCCGGTACTTGCCCTGGCAGCACCCTGGCAGTAGCAGCCGAGCAAGGGAAGGAGAGGGACCGGAGAAAGAAGCGGGCACGGGGGCAGCCAAAGCTGCCGCTTCTTTGCAACAGCCGAGGATGGAAGAGGCACCTCTTCAGTCCTCGGCTGTTGCAAAGAAGCGGCAGCTCTGGGTGTGCCACATTCTGTTTGGGAGCTGCTTTGCACCTTGTTTGCAACCCACTCCAAAGGGAGCTCAGATTATGGCAGTGTTCCGGCTTCCACTGCCTTGTGGGGTCTGAGGTCGACCTGGTGACACAGGCGTGTTTTGGGGTGCCTAATCCTCTGGCTACGCGATGGCCGGAGAGTGACAGAGGGCGGCCAGGTCCTCCTGGGCAGCTGCTCCCCACTGCCCTCCCCAGAGGGTTTCGCTTCACCCGTAGATTCTTCACCCGCCAAGAGCCGAGCCAACCGTAGCTGGGCTGCCCAACCCCAGGAACAGGCAAATTAAATGGTGGGTAAGGGGGGGGCTGGCATCGGGCCGGGTGGTGACTGGCTCGGACTGAACCCAGCTTCCCTACTGGCAGAGGAAAAGAGGCCGGGAGGAGGTGGTCACGTCAACAGCTCGGTCTCCCGCCATGTTCAAGCAGAGCTCTGTCGGGGCTTGAATCTGCATTGCAGGAAGACTCTGCTCTTGGGGTGCGCATACTCCAGGCTTCCTCTGGAGACCCCCCCAACCTTCCTACAATTGCTGGGGGCATCTTTCTTGGTCTGCCGGTGCCCCTTCATCTCTTCCCGTGCCCTGGTGGGGGAAAAACACCTCAGGGTGCCCTGATCCATCTTCCCCCAAGGTGGCAGCATTCTCGGAGGACGATGATTGCCCAGCCTAGAAGTTGGAGAGGCTTTTTTTCTCCTCCCCAGTGAGCAAAAAGATGGCGGGAAGGCAGGGTCAGGGGGCTGCGGGCCTGGGATTCGGGGGGCGGAAGTTTTGCTCCTCCGAGCTTCGGAGCAACTCCCAGCCCTTGCACAAGTAAAGAAAAACTTCTCGCGTGTGCAAGAAGTTGTTAATTGCCTCACACTCACGAGATCTTTTTCTTTACTGTTTAAGGTTTTTCCATGCATGCAACGGCTGAGAGACACTCGCAGTGGGTTGCAATTTGGGGGTGGCATGTGGGGCAGGGGATGGGGCAGAGCGGAGCGGGCCATGAGATGCGCATCTTACCGGAGACTGTCAGCTCCGGATCTTGCGGCTTTTGGGGGGTTTTCTTTAAAAAAAATGCCTTTCCAGACGAGCTTGAAAACTTCCAAGGTTGCTTAGGGAGGGAGCAGTTGGGCAAGCGTTCCCCCCCCCCCGCCGAAAACTCAGCTTCTGTGCATGTGCAGAAGCAAAAAAAAGCAAAAAAAGCAAAAAAAGCCAAAAACAAGCTGGCGGCGCCTGTGCAGTGCCAGAAACTTGGCTTCTGCGCATGCGCAGAAGAAAAAACCCGAAAAAAAATCAAAAAAAAATTTCAAAAAAAAAAAGAGATGGTGGTGCCCACGGACCGGCACTGACTGATCCGGTTCGGTGACGTCATTGTGACATCACCAGCAAGTCGCTACTGGTTCAGGCGAACCGATCCGAACCGGGAGGAACCCACCCCTGGACAAGTCTCTGCCTTTGAACTGCAGTTCCTCCTCAACAAGGATGTCCCTGAGGAACACTTGTTCCATGAGGAACAATTCCACAAATTAGTGTCGCATCATCCATTGGCAGATGCCTTGTAAGCGTTCCCTTGACAATATTTTAAGAGCATTACGTAAGAGGGTTTGTTGCACCACTCACTATCTTCTCTTTGGCTAATAAAATGACTCCGATTTAGTGATATACAAAGATTTTTGAAATATAAATTAAAATGATATTAAAATAGAAGCAGCAGAGGGCAGAGTCATTTGCCAATACATGAATTAAAACAGAAAGATAATTCATTGGTAGCCTGTTCCCAATGCTTTTTCAGACTTAGAGGAAACTGAGGGGTCCTTGCTGCCCTCTGAGTTTGCTTGTTTTCTTGCAGACGTTTCATTACCCAAATTATAAGGGTTTATCCCTTATAAACAGAAGAACACTAACACTGACATCCCCTAAACTCCACTGAGGATGTTACCTAGCCTGGTAACGAAACGTTCGGAAACCAACCGCACAAGCTCGGAGAATGAACCTTTACCCCCATCCTACACCTGAGCTACAGATATTCGCTGCTATTGCAAAACATCATCAGTGCTAGTAAGGAGTACGGTTTGCTGTCAGTTTATATTCTGGTGGCTTGCCCTGTCAGTGTTGGTGGGCGTTATTAATGTTAGAGGAAACTTTTCAACTGGCAGGGAAAGAGGGAAGGGCCCAGCTGGCATTTCTCTGGTCATATGGAGATTTATGAGGCAAGACTGGAGCTTTTACGCATTATATTTTTGTTTTGCCATGGAGTTGATTATATTGAAATCAGTTTCAGAATGGTAGCAAAAAGGCATTTCAGCTGGAATGGCATTTTTCCCAGTCACAAAATCCTGCAAATAGATTAAATGGAGAGAATGCATAATATTGCCTACAACATCATTTGTCACTTGGTTGAAAGATATATGGAACTGGATGCAGTTATCAATCAGAAATGCTCAGTTGCGTTGTAAAAAGAATAACTGGCCCTGATCATACTGTTTTTGTTATGTTCTAACTGTTTAAACTGTGTTACATGGTTCCAACCAGGTCCAGCGTTTGAGCGGGAAAAAGCTCAAACGCTATTGGCTGGTCTGTCTGACAGCTCCCTATAAAAGGGCAAGCTGTCAGACTGCTCTTTGCTGGTTGCTGATACAAGAGCTGAAATAAAGAGCTGCTTTGGAAGTCTGTCTCCTGTCATCTCTACCCACTATCTAACAGTGGCGACGAGGGCTTGGGCCAGGAGAACTGTGACTAGCTTCTTCAGCACTTTCAACCAGCCAGGCAGACATCT
>QLTV01003460.1:3027014-3047369 GCA_003457575.1 Thermophis baileyi | reverse complement strand
CGAACCGGCGAACCGGTCCCTTCGGCCGTGGAGGCCACACCCAGTACCTTCCAGGAGCTTCCATGCTCGAGCCCCGGAGCGGCAGCAGACCTGTCCGCACAGGCCGCTGCCTCACCACCAACTGAATTCTAGTAGGGCTCTCCTGGCCGCACAGTCCGCTGCCTCACCGCCATCTGAATTGCGCAGGTCTAGTAGGGCTTCATAACGCCCCGCCTACCTGCGTGATTACGTATGCTGGACAGCTCCATCCAGGAGGGGAGGGGTGTTATGTTCTAACTGTTTAAACTGTGTTACATGGTTCCAACCAGGTCCAGCGTTTGAGCGGGAAAAAGCTCAAACGCTATTGGCTGGTCTGTCTGACAGCTCCCTATAAAAGGGCAAGCTGTCAGACTGCTCTTTGCTGGTTGCTGATACAAGAGCTGAAATAAAGAGCTGCTTTGGAAGTCTGTCTCCTGTCATCTCTACCCACTATCTAACAGTTTTCCCTGTTGAATCATGTAAAAGCATTAATATAATTGAAATCAAGTCAGAGGTGATTTTGATTGATGGAAGACACAGATGAGGCAGTTGAAAAGGAGACTTTGGAGATATAATTGAGAAGAGAGGTGAGATGAAAGAAGGCATGAAAGCAGGTAGGAAGGAAGGAGACAGAGAGAGATGTTGATCTCTCTCAGATTCAGTTTCCATAAAAATCTGGATGTTGGAATGTGAAGATTGATATTTATTTATTGATTAATTAATTAATTGATTGATTGATGAGAAACACTGTTTCCCTGCTGGACCACTTTGATCCAGCTTCAGCCAGCTTCAACTGACATCAAGATGGAGGCTCTATTGTGATGATATATCCTCAAATGGTAGGCAGACCATCTCAGCACTGGGCCAAAGAATATGTGTGGATGAGGCTTAAAAACTTCCAACTAGGGCAGTTGAGGGATTACATTTCCACAACTTGTTTCCCCCCCACCCCCCCAGATTTTTTATCTGGTCTTTTTTGTTATATATAACTGAAGGTGGTGAACACAGCTAATACTCCTCCCTCCTCCTATTTTCCCCACAACAACAACAACCCTGTGAGGTAGGTTGGGCTGAGAGAGAGTGACTGGCCCAAAGTCACCCAGCCAGTTTTTCAGGCCTAAGGTGGGACAAGAACTCACTGTCTCCTGGTTTCTATGCCAGCATCTTCATCACTAAACCAAACTGGCTCTCAATTTTCTCATTACTTCAACATTTTGGGGAAATTAATGAGACTGAAAAACAAATAGAAATATTAAGAATTCCCTTAACAGAAAATATCTTGTTTCTTGACTACTTTAAAATATTAAGGGCTTTCAATTTGCCAGAGAGACCAACTGAAGTAATAGAGAAGAAAGAGATGGGAAAGCATAAAATTATACAAGATTGGAAAAATTACTGTTGTAAGAAATGTCCTTTCTGGGTTCGGTTCCAAGTGGGGAAAAAGACACTGGAAGCATGGAGGCTGTTTGGAAAGATGGTTTAATGGTGGACAGCAGGACCACATCAGAGGTGGGTTCCTCCCTGTTCGGACCGTTTCACCCGAACCAGTAGCAACCCGCTGGTGACATCACAGTGACGTCACGGAGCCGGTTCGGTCGGTGCCGGTCCATGGGCGCCACCATCTTTTTTTTGGAATTATTTTTTTTTAAAAAAAAAATTGGGGGGGGGGTATTATTATTTTTTCTTCTGCGCATGTGCAGAAGCTGAGTTTCCGGCACTGCGCATGCGTCACCATCTGACACTGGAAGCATGGTGACTGCTTGGAAAGATGGTTTAATGGAGGACAGCAGGACCACATGGTCTGAGGTCCTGGGGAAAGGGGGATCACATGCCTCGAAGATGTTGAAGAAGAAAAAAAGGGCCGGGATGCTGAGAGTGCCTGAGTTTTATACCCTCTGTTGGGCCCCACCTTAAGAGTTTCCTGTTCCTGTACAAGAAAAATGTATCCCATTGGCTGTCAGACTCCCAGGAGGCGGGGGTCTTAGCTAACTTTGTAGGCTTTTGTCTGTGTCCCACCAGGCTTGTAATCTTCTCAGGTGCCATGTGGTGAGATGGCTTTGAGATTCCTATTACGGTTCTTCTTTGTTATGTAGAATAGACTGCCCATTGACAAAGGTGGGGGGGATGAGTGAGTTTGCTCTGGTCTTAATGGTCCATTGACAAAGGTGGGGACTATTAAGAGTTAGTCTATTTTCTGCCTAAAAACATGTTTCTCCATTTCTCAGCCAGGGAAATATAATATTCTGCCTTTTTTAATATTTCCTAAAATATTTCATTCCTCTAGGAGAGGGGTAGGTGCTAACTTTCTACATTACAATATGGAGTAGCAGTGCACCCACTGACTATACATTAGAAGGAAGTATAAAAGCATAAACCAGGAAATATTCCATCCTCTCCCCCACCAAATACAGCAAACAACTGAATTACATAAAAATAGGGGAAGTCAGCATTATTACATAGGGAAAAAAAGCTAGAGGATTTGCCAAATGACTGGGATGTGACATGGGAGCACAAATGGGGGGCCATTTCAATTCCACAAGGGTTGTACCATTCAGCTCAGTGAAAGAGGTTTATTGTTCTCAAAATAGCTGCTACAGAACTCATCAAGGTCAATTGCATTATCATTTCACATTCATCGGAACAGCTTGATCTGAATTACCACAATACAGAATTAGCACTGTCTAGATCTCCCAGTTTATTGTTCTCTGATCGCCTTACTTCCCTATTTTAACCTTCACCTTTTCCCACTACTGTGTGTGCACTTACTCCTTATTCAGTTTTAAATTCTATGCACTGACAAAAGTTTGCCCCATAATAAATGTGCTTGTTTTTTAAAGTTGGGAATGGATACACTGCAAACCAGCCAGTTATGGCTTTCTTACACTTTGGATTTGAACTGTTTTCAATAAAACAATGAAAGTAGGCTTTTCCTCTGTTCATCAGTCTGCTGATCCAACATTCAAGGAAACCCTATCCATTCATTGATTTGTGTAGTAGGTCAATAAAAATGCTCCTAACCTTTATTGCATCATCTCCCTAATTCAACCATCTACTGTATATTTACTCCTGAAGTCTTCATAGATCTATGAACCGCAAATGTTAAAAGCTCAATTCTGCCCCTTCTTTGGAATATATATCTCCATCTTAAATGAACTCATTTAACTGTGGTTCTGAGTATAACAAATTTCTGCTTCTTTCCTGCATATTTTAACCTAGACCAAGAGGCTACTTTGACAAAAATCATATTTTTATTTAGCAAATGGATAGGCAAAATTCTTGGTGCTCTCTGAGCTTGGTTGTTTGCAGAAGTTTCATTACCCAACTAGATAATATTATCAGTGCAAGTGAGTGTTCTTATGTTACCTAGGTGAGAAATGAAATGGCTGCAACCAAACAACCAAGTTCAGAGAGCACCAAGAACTTCACAGTTCAACCATGGGCTACAGATATTCTCTTCTACTGAGGACCATGACTGTGTAAAACATATTTTAGGATGAAATGTCACCAAATCCTCTCCTAATATTTTAGCCTTCCCCTACCCAGTGCTCTCTAGACCCAACTAGGCAATATAATCAGTGCTGGTGAATGGGGTTTGATAAAGCTGGAAGTATGGCCAAATTAAAAAGGATACTACACAAATTTCTCCCAAGATAGTAGTTCTGTATTGTTCCCATAGTTTACTTCACACTGAATTTATCATGCAGCTTATATTGTATGTAAATGAAGTTTATGTTGAAGGATCTGGCTATTAGTATTAGATACTGTCTAAATCTTAAGGAATAACTTGTCAAAAAAGTAACAGCAAAGTCATGTTCACAGGATTAGGGTTAGGATAGATTTTCAACTATTACTTTTCTGCTTGCAAAATACTCTTCCGCATTCACAATTAAGGGATGTTCCTCCCTGCAGAGTTAAAGTGTCATCCACCCTTTCAGTTAACAAAAATATATGCTAACATGAAATTTGTTGATCCTGTTGCCAGTCCGTATTGTCTACTTTGACTTATTTCTGAATGGTGCTGTTCCCAATTTTTGGATGTGTAGCATGTGGTAGGCAAAGCAATTGCTTGAGTTCCCTGGCTTTGCTGTTTTCCCTCTCTGAATCGCCAGATCACAAGAAAAATGTCCACTGATCACAGTGCTAAAGAAGGAACAATTCTGACTTTTCTAAGCTTCTGCCCGCACCTCTGTTCCTAAACCCTCTTTATTCATAACTTAGAGTATGCTCTTGCAGTTACTTTACAAATGAAACAAGCAATGCTTTCACTAAGATTTCTCTTTCTGTAGGTAACAAATGCCAACTTCCAGATTGCTCAATATTCTATTCCAGCCCTGCTCTAACTTAGTAGGATTTAGAGGATTTCTAGCAAAGTATTTAGCTAGTGCTATTGCAGCTTTAATAGACAACTGGCATAGTACTGCTGTGTCCAGCTTTTTTAAGGTAGCAGTGGCAGCAAGCAAGGCTGTCATGGCCCATTGGGGAGGGGTGTGTGTTTACCTTGGCCTGGAACAGATGGTATCAACACCGATTCCACCCATTAGTAGTCCCTCAGCTACCTCTGTGAGATGGGTAGCAAAACACAATAGATTTTATGCACCTGGCAGCTGTTGTTGTATTTTATCAGCTAATAGCAACCCCAGCCTTAGTCTGGGTTAGTTTGGGTGAACAGGAAAAGGGAAGTGAAAGTCTATTTGTCTTGGAAGTGTGTATTTACATTATCTCTTCTATTCCCTGCACTCAGAAGATGTAAATAAAAATCATGTAACCTCAAAATAATTCCAAAACAAGTGTTTCTTTTTTAAACTCTAAAAAAATTCCCAATGTAACTGTTACTACTAGGGGCTGCCCTAAGAGCCACCAATAAAAAGATAAAAACAACAACCCCCACATAACTTTTAATACTGGAAGTGTAAACAATGGTTTAAACCTATTTCACTCATGGGATAGGAATAAAATGAAGGTACAGTATGCACATACAGAAAGAGTAGAGTTTGTATTATGTTAGTTTCATACCTTGGGAAAAAATGGTCAGATTCTACAGCTTCCTCTGGTAGGGAAGGATAGTATATTGACTTCACTTTAGACATCAGGACAATTTTTATTGTATGCTGCAAATGTTTTATAAGCTACTTTGAATTTTAGAAAAATAAATGTTATGAGTTTTTAAAATGCTAGTGTGTTAGAATTCCATTTACCATTAGCAGTATTTAAAAAATGGTTTAAAACCAGCATAAAATTAGGGGCAATTAATGCCATTATCAAATAGATGGACATCATTATCAAATACATGGTGAAACAGGTTAGTAGTACAACACAGTTGCATAGCTATTTTTTAACAACCACACATTTTTTAAATGTGCATAATCATCGTATACAGTACAATTACATTAAAAGCCTCTGAAGATTTTTTGCAAAATTTATTTATTGATTTCATTCAGTTTTATTTCTGTAATCATAAAAAGAAATAACCAACATTAATTTTTAAAAGTATTTCGATCCATATCATGTAACTGAGAATAGTTTCATAATTTTTTTAAAAAATGATGAACATCTAGAGATAACACAACTATATCAACAAAATCAAAATGGCTATTTTGTGAAATCATTTGGCTGGACATAACCATTTGGAATAACTAAACATATATGCCAATATCTAATTGCTCAAACTAATCATTTTTCAGTCAAGTGGGGTTTTTTAAGTATCCCAGCCTCTTTTAATGAGCTTCTATATCACCTGAATAGATGCAATTAATATTGGCACTAATTCCCTACCTTTACAAAGGCTGAGCATCATTAGGGTCTTTGGTAGTTTTGCTTTCTGTCAACATTCAGAATCAAAACTGTATCTCAAGGACACAAATAACTACTTCTAGGCCAATCTACAGGTAAACTGTTTTGTTTTTTAATCAGGATAATTTATTCTGACAATCTTTAGCTCTCAAATCCACAAACATGATGCTGGATTATAAACTTAAAGAGATGCTTACAAGAAAATAGTTTGGCTTAAAATTACTTTAGTTTTTTTGGCAATTATTTGTTTGGATCTAAGGAACAAATCAATTAACCCTGTCATCCGCAATCTTCACATGGAGTCAAGAATTGGAAAGATTTTAATGTTCCTGGTTTTATGAAGTAAAATCAATTCTGTAATTCTTTCTGCTGCATATAAGCTACCACTTTGAAATCTGTTAATAAAAATTGCCCTGCTAAATGGCAAAACTTTCCCTTAGCACTTAGTATTGACAAATATGTCTCTTAAAAGTGATTAGCTGTTATGGCTAGACTACTAAATAAATAACATTCAGTATCAATGCTGCCATGATCTTAAATGTACAAATAAGAAAGTATATACTGAACACAAAAACCATTCACTGTTGTTATGTAGTACTGTTTCTCCGCATAGTACTGTTTCAACAGAATGGTAAGCAAAAATATTATTTTATACATAAAGTAGCAATAACGAGGTTTTGAAGCATGCTATTTTCAAAACTGAGATACAGTTCTAGAACTGATCACAATTTTTATGTTCCCTTATAGCTGACTTCAGACATGTTCTGCATTGAGAATGCCAAACCCTGGTTTATGAGTTCTATAATTAGATAAGATTGTGATATTCCTCAATTAAAGCAATGGGGTGAGGGGGAGAGAGGATTGTATTGTATCATTGTCTGTTCTTTATTCTTTATTTGTGAAAGTACCCCAGGGATTGGACAACTCTTTGGAAGCAAAATGCACTCCATACAAAAGGCTGAATTGAATTAATGTCTATTATTTAATCAAAGAATGTCTAAATCGACCATACGTTTTAACTGATTACAATGTCAATCCTACATGCAATTGACTTAAGAAACTCCTCTGAATTCACTAAAGTTTGCTCCCAGTCCCAGGTGAATATTGATTGCAGTTTGAATATACATAGATTCACATGTGAATTAAAACAAGAAAAATCATCTTGATTAAACTAATCAATCAAACATTTTAGGTATGCTACACAGTTCTGCTTGCCAGTAAGCATGAAGACCTTCAGCTCCTCATCAACAGAGACTCAGAAATATCTGAAAAATGTGGCTTGAAGCTTAACACCTGAAAAANAGGTGCCTTGGGGGGGCTCTTTTTTTTTTTTTTTTTTTTGTGGTAGTGCCTACTAAGATTGAAAATCAGGCTTGTCAGATGTTATATCTTTTCTATCCTGCTCTACAGAGTAGAGAGTTGGTCTCTGACAGAAAGCCACTTGAAGAGACTAGAAGCATTTGAAATGTGGATTTACAGACTGCTGTTAAAAATAAGCTGGGTTAACAAAATCACAAATGAGGAGGTGATAAGCCGCCTGGGAAAGCAAAGGGAAATAATCAAAGCCATTAAAAAACGAAAGTTAGAATATTTTGGACATGTGATGAGATACCCAGAAAAATACGGCATCCTTCACTTAATCCTCCAGGGAAAGATTGAAGGCAAACATGGTCCAGGCAGAAGAACAACAACATCGTGGCTTAAAAACCTAAGGGACCGGTTTGGACAAAACTCAGCAGCATTTTTTCATACGGCTGTTGACAAAAATAGGATTGCCAACATGATCGCCAATGTCTGATGATGGATATGACACAAGAAGAAGACACAGTTTAGCACCTGACAAAATATTTGTAGATATTGTAGAATAGATATACATTCATAACATCTGAGTGCTTGTCTCTCCAGTGAAAATATGGCACTAAAATGTAGTGTATAATGAATTGAAGCTATAAACTGACAATCTAATTAATGTTTTCAAATCATACTTATCCCTGTACTGGATGGGCAATAAACAGCCCTAGGCCTTCAAGTGAACTCTTTTTGTGACTCTTAGTTTTTTCTTCTCATGACTTCTGAAGACCAATGACAGTTTCCCACCATTTTGAGTTCAGAAATACATTAAAGAGTTCTAAAATATGTATATAACAACAAAAGCTCTCCCCAGAAATCCAACCTTACCTCTACATATGATTTTACAGACATCAACATTAAGTGTAACATCAGCTACCAAAAGGTAAAGCATCCTTATTTTGCACTTTAGTGCTATACTTTGGCTCCTCTGATGATGTTCAGCAAATGAAGACAAAGTAAGTACGGTAGATACAAGACATTCCATATATGAAGTGTTCTGTTTTGGGTGGCCCACATCAAGACCTGGAACATGCATGTTCCAGTAGAAATGTTTCAGATACGGACAACAGGAAAATGCTAAGGACATCAGCAAGTGTGCCTGGCAGGGAGGTAGGGAAATCGGTGGCATCAATTTAGGGGAGGTAAGCAAATGGAGATCCTATGAAAAACTAGAATAGATATGTCACCCTTGAAAAAGAAATCAGTGGCACCTAAGGGGAAGTAGGAAAAGGAATATCCTGAGAAAATCAGCAGGCAGGCTAATTTACAGCCTTTGCAGAGAAAGAGAAAAAATTTACCTGGGCAAAGTGTTTGAAATTGTAAGACCCTTCCAGAATTGTTTCAGTGCAAACCCAGAATAATCAAAATGTTCCAGGTTTCAATTCCCACCAAACTGTAATCTATGCAGAACTGTTTATCAGAACATGTAAATTACAATGTGTTTGTTTCAATTAGAAATTCACTTTCCATTTTCCTTATGCTCTTACTAGAAATGCACAATGATGAATTTTACAGAAAAAAAAATACATACGGTAAGGTTGCAATCCTACACCTAGTTTCAAGTCTCAGTGAATTTGATGAAGGCTCAAATAACCACGTGTGCATTAAAAGAACAGCAATAGCAGAATTTCCATAATGGCTATTCTTAAACTCAAGTAGACCTGATTAAAAAAAAAGAGTGCCTCTCTGTCCCCTCTACAGGGTTCTTTCTCCACATTGTAGTCTGTGATCTCCATCACTACTGATCGATAAGGGAATAAAACCTTTTAGAACTGTGGTGTTAAATATATCTGTATTCCAGAGTCTTTCCAATCAACTTGTGGTTTGGAAAGGTGACTACTGCTTCAGGATGACCACACTGCATTTATCAAATGTTGCGATAGCCTGTACTTCTGGCTGCTGCTTCCCATTCCACTGTGAAAAACGTAATTGTCCCAAAAAATCCAACAACTGCCATTATTAGAAGTTGCCACTGAAGAAACAAATAGTTGCTGTAGAAGAAAGCAACAGCTGCACAGACAGACTGAAAAGAAGAAAAAAAAACCCACGTTGTAAGTGCAATCTTAATGATAAGCCAACTGAGTTATAGACATTGATTTTTAATGCCATCTCACCTCCACTTTTAATTACTGGAACATAAACTTTCCTAATCATGTTTCTTTATAGAAGCAAATACACTTATTCCAAACTGGACATGTCCAATATACAGATTACTTTTTGTGAGAGTGTTGTTTGTGTATACAAAATCCAGCACAGTATTTCAAATTGTAGGTTGAATGGCCTAGCATTATTGATATACATCAATTTGGCATTTCATTTAAATATCATTTAATGTGTTAATGGATTATGTCTAATTTGGAGTAAATGAGATCAGTAGCAATTACTTCCGAATAAATATAAGACAGTGTTGCAAAAATACCAAAATATATTTTCTATATAAACATGCCACCTTGAACTCCAGGGTAATTTTGATGGAGGAAAGGCAAGCTACATATCGAACAACAAACAAAAATATACTATTGTGAATGCATTCTTTGCTACCATAACCCAATTGTTATTTTATAGTTGTTACTTGATAATATCACAGGAACTTTTCTCTGAAATTAATTCTACTCTCCCTTTTTCTTAGCACAAAGGGCAAAGTTTCCTTTAAGCCATGCTCAATTTCTATTGACTAGATAGATAGATCCAAAAAATTATTTGGCAACTGTATAGCAATATAGTATGGTACTACTTCCAGAATGTGGTAATAGTAGGGGTTAGCCCAGTCTATAGGGATTTCTGGTAGTTCCTTGGCAAATATTTTCATGCCTAATTGTACTTAGTAAGCAAGTGAGAAAGGTTGGCTAAGTGCTATGACCTGCCGAGACATTTTTACCCAATGAAAATGGAAGAGTTATTAGGTTCCTCCTCTTTTGGGTTTAGTAGTATCAGGCTAGAGCAGTGATGGCAAACCTATGGCACGCGTGCCACAGGTGGCACGCAGAGCCATATCTGAGGGCACGCGAGGCGTTGCCCTATGTCAGCTCCAGCGTGCATGGGGGCGCTGGCCAGCTGATTTTCGGCCTTCTTTTTGGCCGTTTTCAATCTCCCCAGGCTTCAGGAAAGCCTCCTGAAGCCTGGGGACGGCGAAAAATGGCCCAACCGGAAGTTCACGTGTGCTCACCCCCAGCCTCCTTTTTACTGTCAGAGGTCTTCAGGAACTTCTTCGGTTTTGGATAGTTGTAGCCAGGCCTCCCACACCTCAGCCCATTTCTTCTGCAGCCAGCAAGGCTTTTCTGAAAGCCTCTGCAGCCGATAACAGAGCTCCGGATTGATCCAGAGCTCTGTTATCGGTTAGAGAGGCCTTTAGGAAAAATCTTTAGGAAAGGCCTCTGCAGCTGATAACAGAGCTCCGGATCGATCTGGAGCTCTGTTATCGGCTACAGAGGCCTTCAGGAAAGCCTTGCAGGCTGCAGAAGAAATGGGCCGAGGTGTGGGAGGCCTGGTTGCAACTATCTGAAGGTAAGTAGTAGGGCAGCTCCACTGAAGGTAAGTAGTAGGGCAGCTCCACAGCTTCAATGAGGCCTGTGCGCATGCGCGGAGGGGCAGCATGGGGGTTGTGCGCATGCGTGGGGGGAGGGCACTGCATTATGGGTGTGGGCACCCGCGTGCATGCTATTGCGCGCGCGCGCACCCTTTTGGCACCCGAGCCAAAAAAGGTTCGCCATCACTGGGCTAGAGACTGGGAAGCCGTGAGTTCTAGTCCCACTTTAGGTACAAAGCCTGTTGGGTGACCTTGGATCAGTTATTCTTTCTCAGCCCTAGGAAGAAGGAAAATCACTTCCAAAAAATCTTGAACTGCAGGGATTAAAATTGTTCTCGACTCACAACCACAATTGGAAATAGAATTTCCATTGCTAAGATTGTTAAGGGAGTGATGCCCCATTTTGTGTAATAATGCATGCCAGTTGCTAAGTGCCAGTGACCATGAGGGGGGTGCTATGATGGTTGTAAGTGTGAACACTGTTTATAAATCACTTTTTTCAGTGCTGTTGTAACTTTGAATATTTGTTAAAGAAATTGTTGTAAGTTGAGGGCTATCTGTAGTCCAGGCAGTTGCTGGGAGTCCAAAACTGACGAAAAAGCACCAAACATCATCACCATCTGGTTCTGCCACTTGGAAATAGACATTACCTGAATGAATTTAAATATAGCAAAGGCAGGTGCACTGTCTTCAGAATACAAGAATCCCAAAATACTAAGGAGTTGAGTGTTGAAACAGCTATCTCCAAAGCCCAGTAAGAAACTGCAGAAAATGGCAACTTCTTTGCTAAAATAAAGAAGCAATAAACAATAAACTCAAAATTATAATTGAAAAACAGTATTATGTTCAATTCTATCATTTCTGATTTTTTTTTTCAGGATTGAGAAATACAACAGAAAAGTGGCCAATCACAGAAGATTAGCAAACAGATATTTTATTTGAACATGTTATTTTTTAAGACAGCCTTTCCCAATCCAACCTTTCACTGTGTGATGTATTCCCAACACATTTTTATGCCGCAAGATTGGAGAAAACCAATTCAGAGTATTTCTACATTTTACTTATTCATTTAATTAATTTTTATAGCCACCTGTCTTAAATGTATGACTCTGGGGGGCTCATAAACAAACAATATTTAAAACACCAAAACTATTTTAAAAACTGCAGTTTAAAACAATAAAAAATACTGTATATAAAAAAAATTAAAATAACATATTACAGTTTATTTAGCACAAATATCAGAGTAAATGCTATAGGGCCACTTTTCTCTAATACCACCTTCTCTCAGGAATTGCATATCATTTGTTTGTACATAACCTTTCACATACATTTACAAAATAGTTGACAACAATGGAATTAGATTCCTGTAATTCTTCCAACCTTCAATATGCTTTGATTGGGACTATTAATAGTGTTCTCTTTTAGAGTCACTGATTTCAGATAAGGTCCAATAATCATGAAACTTAATATGCCTCTTTCTCATAACAGTCATGGCATTTTATCTCAAACAGAAAAAGATTGCTGTTGTTTTGCTATGATGTCTTTTTGATCAGTCTAACTTTATGGAGTTCCAATACTTGAACCAAATCGATTCTGATCCATCCATTTTGCAGCAGAGAAATCTATCCTGAATTATCCTGTGCCACTTCAGGATTTGTGCATGTGATATAGACACCATATTTTGGTTGTTATTATTTGATTAAATTACAGTTTGTGACCATTAAACGATATACTGAATATTAATCAAGATTCATAATCCATTTCAGAATAGACTGTAGAAATTAGCTTAAGGTACTTGAATTCCAGTAATTTAGCTATAGTTTCACCTGAGAAAAGTTTAATCCCCACCCTGTCCATCTTCAAACAGAGCTTATATGATTGAAGAATTTCCAGTTATAAAATTCTATAAAATTTCTTGTTCTATTCCATAATGGGGAAACACAAATGCAAAAAAAATAGCACAATACTGGAATTTCAAACGGAAAGTTAGATCTGTCATCCTGACAATGAAAACATAAAAAATGATCTTCAAATGCTAGTAATTCATTATAGCAAAATGATTGTGACCAAGAAGAAAAAAAACTACCACAAATGGGCAATAATTCCAGATTCTGCGAATTAGCTACATTTTCATTTACTACTTCTGCAAAAAAATATGTACAGTAATTGTCTTTTAAGAATAATCTGGATGGAAGAAGCAAAAATACGTACCTTGGTTCCATGAATGCAATGCTATCTGTTCCTTCCATGGAGGCAATAGGTGCATCATTTGGTATATTACAAAAAATCAAATAGAAAGCTATGAAATGGACCACAATGCCTAACATCACCACTGGGTTCCTGCCAAATCTGTTGTTCTTACTTAGGAGGCCAAAGATTCCTCCACCTGTAACAGTAAATATATAATTATTATCCATACAGAAAATTGCTTTCTTTAATGCAGATGCTCAGAGGATAAATTAAGGAACAAGCTTTTTACTGAAAATGTTAAAAGGAAAGTGTTTTCTTGAAGACTGGTTTCTTAAGATTCCCGACAATAAGGCAGTATCTTAACTGGAACAGTTAGAACCTATCTTAGTAGTACAGTATTATAAAATTCCAGTAGCTGCCAGTTTATTACCATCATCCATAAGGAAGGTAGTTTCAGCTATGGTAATCTGCTGGTGGCACTGTCTCTTTAAGGAGACAGTAAAGGCACACTAGTACATGTCAAGCAATATCTCTAAAAACACTCTGAGCTTGTTTTCTTGCAGATGCTTCATTATGCAACTTGGTAACATCATCAGTGCTAAAAGGGAGTAGGGTTTGCTCTCTGTTTATATACAATGCCTTGCCCTGTCAGTGTTGGGTTACAAGTGGACTGGTGTCACAACAAATTGGAGTGTTGGCCAACAAATGGACTGGTGTCATAGCAAACTGGAACAGTGCTACATTAATAATAGCATTACACTGGAATAACTGAGCCATGTCACTCTATCAAAACAATATGTCTGCTTTTTATATTGAACAATGTACTGAACTCAGATAATCTATAACAGGGGTGTCAAACTCGCAGCATCACGTTGTCGTCACATGACGTATCACAACTTTTTTTCCCTTCACTAAAACAGGGGGCGGGCATGGCCAGCGTGTGATGCATCCGGCCCGCGGGCCACGAGTTTGACACCCGTTCTATAGTGACACAAAAGGATGAAGGCAAAGAATAAATATGTAAGACAAGTTTGTTCATGAATTTAAAGCAAAAATAAATGAAAACAAGTAATCCTCTGAAAATGCTTTGAGGAGTCTTGTTTAGCCTTTGTTCATTTGTTTTGCAATGGTAAAGTTGTGAGGACAACTGAGAACTTAGAGTGAGACCTGCCTACTTGGTCATTCCTCTACAATGAAAATTTAACAATGAATTTTGGACTATCTATTATCTTAGTTCTTTGCTGAATTACTTTATCTACCTGCATATTATATAAATGTATTCATTGATTACATTTATTACATTTATTTATTTAAATATCAGAAAATATTTTCTATTATTTAGAATAATAAAAAATATTTTCTATTATTTAGAATATTATCTATTACTTACAAGTTTCTCCAAGTTTGTTGTATCATTTTGTTTTGTTGGAAAATGAATGCTTTGTGTTGCAACATCAGGCTCACCTAAGAAGCAGTTTGAACTCACCTAATATTTCTCCAACACCAATGAAAATACCAGAGAGTCCAATAAGACTTTTTTCTTCAGCACCAAATTTCTTTATAGCACCTATACAAGTTCCATATACTCCAGAGAAGAATGTTAATTCCAGCCCTTGAAAAACAACATTATTTCAGTCATTATTATAGGCAAGTATTTATCCTTAGGTAAAACACTTTCAGAGGAACTTTCAATAAATATTTCAATGATAATTATTTAGCAAAATTCCCATATCCCTATGAGCCCTCACAAGACTCAATTAAAAAAAACCCCAAACACCATTTACCGTGTTTCCCCGAAAATAAGACCCTGTCTTATATTTTTTTGAACCCTGAAATAAGCGCTTGGCCTTATTGCCATGCACTCAAAAAGCCCGATTGGGCTTATTATCAGGGGATGTCTTATTTGGGGGGCAACAGGGTAGAAACAAACAGTGTAATTTGCAGATAGGTAACATATTAGTACATTCAAGAACATTCAATATATGCAATGTCTTTATATCAGCTGATGGTAGATCATTAACTGTCTTTGTATAGGTGGATCAAAATATTATGGTCCCCAAATTACAGTCTTAAGAATAGGATAGGCCTCTTTGAATAAAGAAAACAGCAACTATCCCTGCTGTTTGCTAACTGTATAGTAACCTGACAGATCATGAGGGCCAGAATTAATTGCATTTTTACCATAAATATTCCCCAAATTCAACAACTCAATTCCAAAGTAAATTAAAGACTTCCACAAGTTAAACTTGACATGTTGACTACTTGGATATGTCCATTAAGTTTTCTTGGCAATAATATAGGATGTTTCTTTTTCAATTTCCCAGTCAAAAGATAGAACTGTGATTTCCTGGAGACTCTTATCCAAGCTCAAATCATTCAATACAGCTTGGCATTTTTTAAATCAACCATTAAGTAGATGCTGCTACTTACTGTGAACAATTATAACACTTTTCTTAATTCAATATCTTTGTAAGTACAAAATATCTCTGGATTATTAAGGAGCTAGATTATGCCTTTCTAAAATTAAGAGATTGCTTTAATTTCAAAGATTTATTTCAGCAATGTAAAAAGATCATAGATAAAAAGTATTATAATTCAGTTTAAAATAAAATTGTAAAAAGGGAACAAACTGTGTAGATATCACATTTCAAACTGATCACAGTATAAAAAATGTTTTATTAATTTATGCCACAGTGCAGAATTTTAAAATACCACAGTGTGGTATTTTAAAGAAAGAAGCAGTAGATAGTAAGGAAGCATTGGTGCTGGGATTGTCAAGTTGACTTATAGGATTTTAATACAAAGGAATCATAAAATTACTTTGGGTTTTGGGATTTTGTCCAAAAAAAGGCCCTTTAACAATTAGCACTTCATTTTAAAAACAGTTTTTAGCTGCAAAGAATTCTTAGGAACATTCTCTATACAGGGAGGTAGTCCTTGACTCATGACCATAATAGAGTCTGCCCATTATGGTTGAAAGTCATAATGGTCATTAAGTAATACACCCACGTGTCTGCCTCACTTACAATCCACCAGCCCTGCTCCCCCCAATGAAGAGAACATGGGGTGCCTCAGATATACTGAGGGAGGCCCTGGAAGACTTAGCGCAGGTTCTGCTATGGGCTCTCAAGGCCTCCCCCCCACCCATGGTACCCCAAACTCCACTACTCATTCTTTGGGGTTGCTGCAGTCCTTCACCCTGCTTCCCACCCTACCAGGTCCCACATCATCATACTCACCTTGAATCACCCATCATGCACTTACCTTTTGAAGGTCTCCGGAGCTCAGGTTAGAGAAGCAAAGCAAGCTGCTCTGTTGCTGGGCCACATGGCGCAATCCTGGAAGTGGCCACCATTTTCCAAGTGGCCACAATTCAATGCAGCTGCTTGGAAAATAATGGCCACTTCTAGGATTGCACCATGTGGCTCCTTCCCTAACCCGAGGTACAGAGATCCTCCAAAGGTAAGTGAGGAGAGTGTGAGGCCCAGTGGGGTGGGAAGCCAGCAACACCTGGAGGAATCTGGTGGGAGAGATAGGCAGGGGTGCTGCAGCATCCCTGCAGTTGATTGTAGGGGGAACAACTGTGGTGGAGCTGCAGTGACCATAACTTCAGGACCAGGTCATAAGTAGCTTTTGGAAGGTCTACCATAACTTCAAACAGTCAACCAATCATAAGTCAAAGACTCATAACAACCAATCATAAGTCAAGGACTATCCGTAGTTTCCTCGCAGCCCCATGGAATTACAGTGACATCAACTAATGCAATAATGTCAGAAAGAAATGTCATTGATTTTCATGAAGAAACCAAAGACTGGACAGGACTGAAAACATTTAGAAAAAACATAAGAGATATAACAAATGTCTGTACTGTATAAACTTTCAAGATTGGTATTTGCACTCTTGTTCCATTACCTGTATAGGCTGTTGGGACACTAAGTAGCAAAATCCGTTTTGTAGCACACAACTTGAATGATCTTTCTACAGAGAATGCAAAATGAAAATATTTAATTAAACTTGATGTGATGAGAATCTTTATTGATTTGTAGTTCAAAAATGGGAAACTGAGCTTAATTCCAATACCCCCTTCTCCCTCAATGATAATGAGCTCTTCTCTGGTGGTACTCACAGTTTTGAACATAAGTACACTATGGAGCTTAACAAATCAGTGGAGTATACCAACTTTGTGAGCCAAAGCAGGATAAACAATTAGTCCAGCTGCACTTAAAATAGGCAATGTTATAAGATTTATAGCAATGTTGCTACTAACATTATGTCTCTGCTTCCTTGAGGAGGGAAATCTTAGAAAGAAACTACAAGGAATTGTAACCATTTGTATTTGACCCTTGCTGAGCATGTCAAAATGCCCTGGGAACTTTTACTTACTTATTGCATCCATGGCCCTTGATGTTTTGCTTTGGCCAGACCTGATAAAACAAGTATTTATTTAAAGTGAAAAAATATGTAATATATTAAGAAAATCATTATCTTGCGTCATTATCAATGTTTTCCTTTACTCAGTACCATTTGTCATTTTAAAAAATTAAAATATCAATATAGGAAATATTGATTCAGAAATAAGCCATTAACCTAAATTATATATGCATTAAACTTTTGACATCACTTTTTTTTTCATGAATTCCCCCTACACATCAAACTAGGTCTGCCCAGTATCATGCAACATAAAAACATATCAACGCAAATTAATTTTCCTACATAAATTAGGTATGTAGTTTCATGTAAATTATCTTGTAGCTGTACAGTTTAAATCTAAGCATCCTTCCTATACTGAATAACCGGGGCAAATGGATTGTTTTCTAGTTACAATGCCTCTCTGCATTAAATGCAAGCATCCTTTCTTATTCAAAAAAGAGCAGAAATATTTGACTAAGAATATACTGATATAACAAAAAATCAGCCATTAGCACCTACATGCTATCTGCAGTGGTTTCAGCAGTGGTTTCCTCTTCTTCTGAATTTGTTTCTTCTGGAGTTCTAATGAGAAAAAACAAAACGGTGCCCACTAGACTGATCACCGTCAGAGAGATGAAGACAGTCCTACGGTCGCTTTCTGTGGAGAAGAAAAGTAGTGTGTTATACCATCTTCAACGAACAGTGTACTCATTCAAAGTTGCCCAAACATTCAGGATATTTTTCAGATAAAACAAAATATAAAGTACAGAACAAAATTTACATTCATAACAAATGTCAGTAAATTTTCACGAATCAAACCAAGATTCTGTATTTGAAGATAACTATGCATATTAACATATTGTTTTAGTATGGTTATGGAGTTAGCCACTTAATTAGGCAAATTATTAGGAAATAAAGCAGAAAAGCATTCAAAATTATTTAGTATATTCAGAGGAAGAACTCTCCACATAAATATGCTGGTAGATAGTTTTAAACAGGCATAATACTGCCTTTGTATTTAAATTCCTGTTTACAATAACATAGGGAGGAAATTATCTTCCCAAATGATTTTTCTAGTTCTCTCAATTACAAATATAAATGCTAATATATATATACACACATACACACATACACACATACACTGGGTATGTGTGTGGGTATATATAGAGAGATATAGAGATAAGAGATATGGATATAGAGATATAGATTTAGATGATTTAGATGATATAGATATAGATGAGATATAGAGAGATCTCTATCTTTATCTCTATCGAGATAGAGATAGACCAGTTGAAAAGTTCTGTCTTCAAAGAAGTCTGACTGTATCTGTTTTCTCTGGTTCCCTATTCTTCACTTGTCTTTTGGCTCATTGGTCAGTAAAGAAAGCAGGTTTTACAGTTTTTCATAATGTAATGCTTTATTACGGTATATAAATAGGCTGAATTAGATTCCCAGTGACTCCACTGATGCAGTTTGCTTGGCAGCATTACAGAAGTTTACGGCTACCCTCCTCCAAGGTTTTTCTCACTTCCCAGTCTAGCCAACAGCCTTGGAATTCTCAGTATTTCCACTTGCATTGATCAGATGTGCCTGCTTAGCTTCTAAGATCGGCCAAAGTGCTGTGGCTCTAGGATTAAGCTCTGGATGAATTGAATGGCACCCCAAAATAGATACACATTTTTTATTACAATACAGTATGCGTCATTGAGATAATAATCAGGCCTCAAAGAGAATGAAGTTGGGGTTGCTCTCTGCTCTTTTCAAAAGTAGCTGCAGTCATGCAGATAAGCACAAACACACACACACACACACACACACTTTCTTCAAGTATCCATCCATTTCTTCAGAACAGTACTCACAGGCAATTAAGTCTATGTTCCAAATGCCCGATTAATTGAACCACACCCTGGTGTTTTCAAGAACATGCTGACATCTAGAGGCAGCCTCATCCCATCCAATCTTTTGAGCTTACGAAAGCAAATACTAAGACAGAGTGGGAAGTGTGGATAGGAGAAAAGGTGATAAGCAATCCTGGTGGGAGTCCTGCCTGGAACCTGGAGCTTTGTCTAGAGTTCAGTACCAACTAGGAAAGAAGGAACTGCACAAAAATAGCATTCCATCCTAACTAACGCAGGAACTTGGGTGGACAGGCAAAAGTTGTATGCTATTTAAAAGAATCTGAGACTTCTATATGAATTGAGGATTAAAAGACCGAGTATAAAGGCCTGAGCATTAAAGATGTATTTACATGGCAACATCACCTTGCAAGTCCTAGAAGGGTAGGGTTGATCCAGAGCAATAGCCTGTTATGGGGAATGCATGTGCTGCAATAAAGCATTGTGTACAGTTATGCTTCACTGAACTGTGTTCAGTCCTTGAAACACAAAGAACCATCATAAGGCAGAAAATGAAGATTAGGGAATGAGGAAAAATAAGAAACAGGATTCCTTTTTAAATTAATGTTTTACTATGAATTATAAGAATTGGCATAAAGTTTCACACATTATCCAGGGTCAATACAGAATAATTTTTAAAATGAAAAATGGCAAAACCTTGTTCAAATAAATGTTTAGCAAACTGTACATACGTTTAATATCTTAAATCATTGTGCAATGCACAGGTAACATCATAGCGTGAGACAATTATTTGTCTCTCCTACCCCATCCAATATTTTATTTGTATCCCACCTTTATTTTTACAAATAATTGAAGGTGGCAAATATATTTAACCAGGGGTGGGTTCCTACCGGTTCGGACCGGTTCGCCCGAACCAGTAGCGACCCGCTAGTGACGTCATCCGAACCGGATCGGTGGTTGCCGGTCTGTGGGGGCTATCTTTTTTTTTTAATTTTTTCCGATTTTTTTTTGTTTATTTTCTGAGCATGTATTTTCTTCTGCGCATGTGCAGAAGCCGAGTTTACGGCACTGTGCATGCGTCGCCATCTTATTTTTGGCTTATTTTAATTTTTTTGAATTTTTTTTTTAATTTTTTTCTACTGTGCATGCACACGCGCGCAAAGCGTGCGCGTCCCCGAGGCGCGCCCATGCGGCGGGGGTGGAAGCGAACCAGC
>QLTV01003460.1:2992530-3026006 GCA_003457575.1 Thermophis baileyi | reverse complement strand
AAGTTACAATGGCAGTGAAAAAAGTGACTTATGACCATTTTTCACACTTAACGACCGATGGTCGTTAAGTGTGAAAAATGGTCATAAGTCACTTTTTCACCACATTTTACAAGTTGGCCACTCCCACCCGGTCACACGACCGCCAAGCCACTCCCACCCAGTCACATGGCCGTCAAACCACTCCCACCCAGTCACATGGCCGTCAAGCCACTCCCACCCGGTCACATGGCCATCAAGCCACTCCCACAAAATTAAGCCATGCCCACAGTGGTAGTAAAAAAATTTGGAACCCACCCCTGTATTCAACACACCTTCCTCCTCCTATTTTCCCCCAAACAACAGCCCTGTGAGGTGGGTTGGGCTGAGAGAGAGTGACTGGCCCAAAGTCACCCAGCTGTCTTGGTAGGTAGTTGGCTAGACCAAGGTAGAATGGAAATGGAAATGGAAAAGAAGAGTGGGAAAGCATTTGCTTGTCCACTTCAGGCAAAAAAATGCTTCCACACAAACTTTTCCTTTTCTTATCTAACTGCTGAGACAGTAAATTATTCTGCTTGTCTGGGAGTAGGTGATTAAATATCAAGGGACACAACATATTTTAAAATGGGATTTGTACGGTATTCAATGAGATATTGTAAAAATTCAAAGATGGAGACAGTAGGCTGAATACACAGGCTTCAAAGGATTTCATGAACAATACCAACCTGATATGTAAGTTTTCCCTTGCCAGGCAAAATATATGTAGAGATTTCCAAAAAACAAGCTGTAAACAGAAGATAACTAGTGGTTAATGCATTATTTTTGATATAAGAAAGAAAAAGGTGAATTGTAGTTCAAATCAAGATTGAAATATTAATAAACCTCAAATAATCTCCAGGATTTATCTGTAAAATGTTAAATTCTATTGGCATTGCAAGTAGATTCCAACATACCCAGCCAATAAGAGCTCATCTTCCCAAGATATGCATGTTTTTCTTTCATTACATCAGTCTTCTTCAAACTAATACCCACTGGTGGCTTGGATTTCAATTCCCATAGTCCCAGTCAATAGGATTTTTGGTCATAACAGCTAGCAACTATGAGAACTGAAGTGCAGCACAAACAGGCAAAGAAGGCTCCATGACAATCATGGAAAATTCACAGCATAAATGTTAAAGTAGACAAATATTTTGGCTCAATAAGAAGCAGCCTAGGAATGATCCCAATGACGGAAACAAAAATTCCAATATATGGAAGCAGGACATAACTGCAAAGTTTAAAATAATTGAAGAGGAAATTCTGCATTTGATTTGAAAATTAAAAGTAGGAATGAACACAACTTTCCACCTGCAACCTGATTATACCACTGCCCCTTTCACATTGTGGCTTTTCCCCCTCTCTTCAGATCTCATTGCTTTAAAAAAACCATTTGTTTCTGGGATCAGTTTAGAATGCTAGGTTAAGCTACCAATTTATCCATGAACCAGGGCGGCAGAACCTAGCTGACTTTGGCTAACCTTGAAAAACTAAGCAAGCTTAGATCTTTAAGTATTGGGCAGAAACTACCAGAGGGCTGCAAGCTAGACTGGGAAAATGAAAATATATCTTTAAAGAAGTAATGGGAAATAAATTGGAATTGTTCTTCAGAAAACTACACAAACATGTCTATGAAGTTACCAGTTGATCTCAACTTAAAAAAACATTGTTTAACTACAATATCTTTACAATCCTATTTTGGAAATTCATAGGGTTTTAAAATCAGAACTCTAGGCACTACACTCCTGTTTTGCCTGTAAAGTCTTTCCAAGGCCGCAATGGAAGTGGTCACTGATAATAATCCCTTTTGTTTCTATCTATACAAACTGATAAAGGACATTTTATTTTGGACGGCACATAATCCGTGATTGATCGTTTTTATCTTGTTAACTGCTGGGCGGTGAGGTCTGCTGCTCCTAGTGGTGCTGCTGGATACTGCCCTCCTGGTCAGGGCGGTGCTGTGCTGAACACAGACCTCTGCTTTTTTGTTTAGCAACTCTTTATTTTAACTGATGTGTTGCTTTTGAATTATTTTGTCCTATCTTTTTATGTTTTAATCTTTATTATAAGCTCCTTTGATTATTTTTATTTCTTTATTTAAATTTGCTTGCTGTCCGTCTTGCCTATTTTCCTTAACAAGAAAGCAAAGTATCAATTATACATTTCCTTTCAGGAAGCAGCAGGTATCATATACGATTCCCAACTCAACCCAAGAACATCCTCATTAGAATCATGTAAAAGAGATAGAGAATAAGGGACTAGTTCCACGCTTGACCAATGTCCATTGGCTAAAGTAGAAGCTGAATTTCAATTACTCATTTCAAAAGATCTAAGCCCCAGAGCTCACTATAACAACATTGCCAAAAAGGCATTAAGAGTTGTCAACCTTATTTTACCAAGTTTTTTCTCTGGTAACATTATACTGCTAACTGGGGCATACAAAACCTTTGCCAGACCAATCCTTGAATACTCCTCACCTGCCTGGAATCCACACTGTATATCGGACATTAATACAATAGAGGGGGTCCAGAGGTATTTCACAAGAAGAGTACTCAACTCCTCTGCTCGCAATAAAATATTTTATGCCACCAGGCTTGAAATTTTAGGCCTGGACAACCTCGAACTACGCCGCCTACGTTCCGACCTAAGCATAGTACACAAAATTATCTGCTATAATGTCCTACCTAACGACTACTTCAACTTCAACCACAATAATACACGGGCAAACAATAGATACAAACTCAAAGTAAACCACTCCAAACTCGATTGCAGAAAATACAACTTCAGCAATAGAGTGGTCAATGCCTGGAACACTCTAACTCAGCGGTTCTCAACCTGTGGGTCGTGACCCCTTTGGGGGTCGAACGACCCTTTCACAGGGGTCGCCTAAGCGCACGCTAGCCCGCCACGCCCCCTTTGTCACCTCATCGCGCGCGGGGAGGGGGCGGGACGGGGGTCGCGGCATTAGGAAGGTTGAGAACCACTGCTCTAACTGATTCTGTTGTTAGTTCCTCAAACCCCCATATCTTTAACCTTAAACTGTCCACCGTGGACATCACACGTTTCCTAAGAGGTCCCTAAGGGGGCGTGCATAAGCGCACCAGCGTGCCTACCGTCCCTGTCCTACTGTCCCCATTGATATGTACTCATTTTATGTGTTCATGGCCATGTTATACTCATTTATATCCATTTATTTGTACCAATCTCATGCGATCATGTCCATGTCTATACTAATACCTGTTACCTTGTACATGTTGACAAAATAAATAAATAAATAAAATAAATAAATACCCTGATCTAGGTCAAAGCAATCTAAGCCATCCAGACACAAAATACGTTCTAAATTGAATATGCTATTCATACTCCCTAACTTACTTTATAATAAAATCATGGAAAATTCTGAATGCCCTCAAATATTTTCCTATGACACAGATGAGACAGTGACTCAATATAGATTTAGAACAAACTCTTGTTCCCATTTAGGACTCTTTAAATGATAATTGACATAGAAAGCAGAACTTGAAGGGAACTGTAATTTCAGAAAGCACATTTTTTGTATAAGCCCCAAAACTGACAGTTCAGTTAAAAGTTGTGCTTTCACAATCTTGCATTAAGTATCCAGAGAAATACAGCCTAATTACACATTTGTTTCCCAACAAAGGGTTTTTTATATTAGCACCATCTGTGCACTTTCTGGTATTGGGTGATTTCTTCTTCCCTTAGCTCCCATTTGCCTAAAAAATGGTTTCGTGAGTTCCCAATCCTCCAGAATAAATTAGGGGTCAACTGGGAGATGCAAAAGGGAGAGGACTCCACTGCAGTCTGTGAAGTTTTATTTCATTTCACAGCATAGGATTTAACCAAAAGCAATAGTTTAATTATTTACCTGGATTGCAATAATGCCCAGAAAATTCCACTGTTCCTGCCAATTGTGTTTTCATTTGAATTTATTGTTAGGCAATTTCCTTGAGCAGTCCACAGTACTGGAAATGTAATAACAATTATTATAAACAAGAAAAGAAATCTTCTAAAGTTTGTTTATATTGGTATTTGAAAAATCTTTGAGTAACATAACATATTTGTATTTTTTGGGATGCATCTCAGGGTTGCTTCACAAATGCTTACAGTTGACCCTATTTAAGTATTCAAATAAAGCAGATGATATGGATATAACAAAAATATATTAAGTATTAAAACTGTATTAAGGTATTCTAGCCACAGTTCCGACTGAAGTTCCAATCATTGACAAACTTAAGGAATAGAAATATCCTTGATATTACACATTTTAAACAACAAACCTATATAATGCACTTTATAAACTACAGACAGTATTGTTCAAAGTGAATGCCACTTTAGCTGGAATGTCATTATTGTAATCTTGGGAACAAAGACAAGTTAAAGAGGTCCTTAGCAAATCTGAATTCCATGGAAAGAACTTCTTGGCTAATGTGCTAAGACTGTGCCTTAAGAGGGAAAAAAGTAATTCCAAGTCCCACTGAACTTTTCCTCACAAGGAATAACCATGTATATTTATATTATCCTTGTAATGTTTCTGGAGTGGTGCAGTGGCTCAGTGGTTAAGACGCCAGGCTTGTTGGTTGGAAAGACGGCAGCCCAGGTTCGAGATCCGAGCACCATCTCCCATTCTTGCCCCAGTTCCTGCCAACCTAGCAGTTTGAAAGCATTTAAATGCGAGTGTATAAATAGGTACCACTTGGGTGGGACGATAACAGCGCTCCGTGACGTCTTGCTGGCCACATGACCACAGAAATGTCTTCAGACAGGGCTGGCGCAATGGCCTTGAAACAGAGATGAGCACCGCCCCCTATAGTCAGCAACAATTAGCAGAGTAAAATCCGCAGGGACTCCTTTACCTTTTATGTAATGTTTCTAATGGTTAAGAACAGTTTTACTACTGGTACCTTGTTAATACTGGGGAATGGGGCACATCAGAGGTGGGTTCCTACCGGTTCAGACCGGTTCTATAGAACCATTAGTAACTTGGCGGCCTGGGTCACTGGAATCGGCAGCGACCCAGGCCTGCCATGCCCCCGAGCCGGTTCTCTCGGTGGCGACATAGGCAGCGCCATCTTGTTTTTTGCTTCTGCACATGCGCAGCTTTTTTTTAGTACTGCGCATGCGCACGCCCCCGGGAGGCACGTCCCTGAGCGAACCGGCAGTAACAGAATCCGGAACCCACCCCTGGGACACATTGCTTGCATTCCTCTCAATGGAATATGAGAAAAGTGTGGGAAAGCAAATTGAAAAAAGGTCCATATTACTCAGAATCAACCTAGGCTCTCACCCAAATCTCATGATTCCACCAAAAGCAAAATAAATTCCTTCATAAAATGGAGAACATCTTTCAGGTTGAGAGGAAGAACTTACCAGCAGCTGCTATTCCAAGGAAAACTGAGGCTGTGTAGAAACTCCAAGTAATAGGCTGGATAAAAATGGCAATATATAAGCTGAAAATAAAATAGTTTTAATACGCATGATCCCATGCTCACAGTTCTTTGTAAAATAATTTCTATCACTAGTTGGGAGTAATCTGTACTTGATTAATTTTCAGTTGTTCTTACCTCTCCCAATTAATTCTAAATCCTATCTTTACCCGCTTACCAGATATTTAACAGAACAGCAGTATTGGAAGGGACCTTGGAGGTCTTCTAGTCCAACCCCGTTCAAGCTGGAGACACTACATCATTTCAGACAAGTGGCTGTCCAGTCTCTTCTTAAAAGCCTCCAGTAATGGAGTACCCATAATTTCTGAAGGCAATCCGTTCCACTGGTTAATTGTTCTCACTGTTAGGAAGTTATTTCTTAGTTCTAGGTTACTTCTCTCCTTGATTAGTTTTCATCCATTGTTTCTTACCTTAACTTCTGGTGCTTTGGAAAATAGATTGACCTCCCTCTTCTTTGTGGCAGCCCCTCAAATATTGGAATACTGCTATGATGTCACCCCTAGTCCTTCTTTTCACTAGACTAGCCTTACCCAATTCCTGCAATCCTTCTTTGTATGTTTTAGCCTCCAGGCCCCTAATCATCTTTGTTGCTCTTCTCTGCACTCTTTCTAGAGTCTCAACATCTTTTTTATGATGTGGTGATCAAAACTGGATGCAGTATTCTAAGCGTAGTCTTACTAAGGCTTTATAAGGCAGTACTATCTTATAGTACTTAGTACTTCATGTGTTCTTGATTCTATCCCATTAAAGCAACCTAGGATGGCTTTGGCTTTTTTGACTGCTGCAACACATTGCTGGTTCATATTTAAGTGACTGTTCACTAGGACTCCAAGACTCCCTCTCACACTTACTGCTATTGAGCCAGGTTTCACCTAATCTGTACCTGCACATTTGGTTTTTCCTGCCTAAGTATAAGACCTTACTTTTCTCTACGCTGAATTTCATTTTGTTGGATAGGGCCCATTGTTCAAGTCTCTCTAAATCCATCTGGATCTTGAGTCTATCTGTTGTGGTCCGCTAGCGGCCTGCGGAGCTGGCAACAGAGTTGGACAGCGAGGAGGCTGGGGAGGAACATGGGCCAGTGCTGGAGTCTGGAGAAGGCTCGGTGTCAGAGGCAGAGATCCAGCCTGGGCCATCTGGGAGGTCTGTGCTGACTCCAGAGCCTCCAGAGGCTGACATGAGTGAGGCAGAGGAACAGGGGGAGCCTGTTCACAATGCGTGCATGCAGAAAGCTGCCAGAAGGCAAGAACAGTTACGGAGGAAAGGGGCTACTCTGTAGTAAGGCTTGGAGATGATTGGCCCCTCCCATAGGATATAAAAGTGGAGCAAACGGATGTGCTCATTGCAGGAAGCAACTTGGTTCAATTCTGGTCGGTGTAACTCAGCAGCTCCGTTCTGACTCCGTGCTCTGGCCTTGCAAAGTTACTTGCCAATTAGGTCTTTGGCAGCTTGTCAAGAGAGATAAAGGTTGGTGCTTATCAGCCTTCTTCCGAAAGACTGTGGCAGACTTCTGTCAGACTAATTAACATTGTTTGAGACTTATTACAGCTGTGAATGAACATAATTTACAGCCGTTGAAATAAAAAGAGGTTTTTTGGTACTACGTTTGTGTTTTATGATTTATCAGGAAGCCTAGGTCAGAACACTATCATCTGAGGTGCTGGCTATTCTACCAGCTTAGTGTCATCTGCAAATTTGATAAGTTCCCCTCATCTAAATCATTTGTGAAGATATTGAAAAGTACTGGGCCTAAAAACGGAAACTTGGGGTATCCCATTGCTTCCTTCCTTCCATGTAGATGTAGTTCCATTGGGGACTACACGTTGAGTGTGATTTGGAAGCATACATCTAGTATTGATGCGGTTTATCCCATATTTTTTTAGCTTACTGAAATCCAAGTATACTATGTCCATAGCATTTCACTGATCTACTAATTTAGTCACTTTGTCAAAGAATGAAATAAGATTTGTTTGGCATGATCTGTTTTTGACAAACCCATATTGGTTTCTGGTTATAACTTTGCTTGCTTCTAGGTGTTTGTAGATCTGTTGCTTGGTTATCTTTTCCAGGATCTTCCCAGGTATTGATGTCAGGCCAGAGGTGAAATTCGACCACCTCGGCCCGGCTCAGCGGTAGGGACAATTTGAATTGGTTCGCTGAGTCGGTACAAATCGTCCCTGGTTGGCCCCGCCCGGTTGCCGCTTACCTCTTCCGGCCGCTCGCTCGCTCAGCCCTTCCAACCGCTTGCTTGGCCCTTCCGGCCGCTTGGCCCGCCCACCCACTCCCGGCCTATATATGTTCCCTTCGCCATGCAGCCCAGCTAATCGCCTCGCATCGCCGACGGCCGCTCAGCTCAGCGCCTCGCAAATCCCTGCTCAGCGCCTTGCTCAGTAGCCTCGCCGACGCCCACTCAAAGGTAAGCAGTGCCAGTTGCGGCCTAGCGTGCCGCCCCCCATCCTTGGCCTCGCTTAGTTCGCAAGGCCGGGGGCAATTGGTTGCGGGCGGCCTAGCGTGCCGCCCCCCCATCCCCGGTCTTGCGTAGTTCACGAAGCTGCCGGGGATTAGTTGCGGGCAGCCTAGCGTGCCGCAGCCCCCGTTGTTCACGTTGTTCGCGATGTCGGCAATCGCCCAGCCTAGCGTGCAGCCCCCCCCGCCACCAGCCTCACTTAGTTCACGACTCCTGGGGCAATCGGTTGAGGGCGACCTAGTGTGCTGTGCACCCCCCCCCAGCCCCGGCCTCATATAGTTCGCGAAGCCGCCGGGGATCGGTTGTGGGTGGCCTAGCGTGCCGGCCCCCCTTCCCCAGGCCTCACGTCGTTTATGACACTCGCAATCGCCCAGCAGTGTGACACCGTGCCCCCCCCAGTCCCCAGCCTCGCTTAGTTCGCGATGCCGGGGGCAATCGTTTGCGGGCGGCCTAGTGTGCCAACCCCCCCATCCCCGGCCTCGTGTAGTTCGTGAAGCCGCCGAGGATCGGCTGCGGGCGGCCTGCGGGCGGCCCCCCTTCCCCAGGCCTCGCGTCGTTTATGACACTCGCAATCGCCCAGCAGTGTGATGCGTGCGCCCCCCCAGTCCCCAGCCTCGCTTAGTTCACGATGCCGGGGGCAATCGTTTGCGGGCGGCCTAGTGTGCCAACCCCCCCATCCCCGGCCTCGTGTAGTTCGTGAAGCCACCGAGGATCGGCTGCGGGCGGCCTAGCATGCCGCGGCCACCCACCCCACCCCCCCAGGCTCTCCAGACTGGCTAACCCGTCTCGGCTCCATCCCAGACAGGCCTAACTAACCCACCTTCCCCCAGCCTCCAGCTTGCTTACTTTTGCTTCGCTTCACTCCCAAACCGAATCCGAGCCGCTGGTCGCAGACTCGCCTGCCTTGCTTCACCTGCAGAATTCCACGGCTGCAACCTGCATCCATCTCATCGGCGAGCAACTGAATCTGCCTGCCTGCCTTATGCCTTCAATTGGGTAAGTGGCAGTTGGGTATTTTTTTTTTTTTTTTTGCTTTAAAAAAAATAGTTAATTGGGGGTTTTTTTAAGGATTTTTTTTTTTTTTTTAGGAAATAGCCATATAAAATTTAGGAAGTTTTAGCTGCTTTTATATTTTTAGATTTGTGCAGCTTTCTGAGATTTTGTGTGTTTCTGTAGTGTTTCACACTCACTACAGAAACACAAAATCACACAAAGCCGCATAACTTAAACAAAATTTAAATTAAACAAAATTAAAAAGTGATTTTGTGTGTAAAGTGTAATACTTGGTTTTTGAGCCTCTGCAATTGTGTGAGGTTCCTGCTTGTCCCCTGCAACAAGCAAGAACCTCACATAATTGCAGAGGCTCAAAAACCAAGTATCACACTTTACACACAAAATCACACAAAGCCGCACAACTTGTCTCACACAATGTAAAAGCAGCTGGACTTCACGTAAAATGTTGCAGGGGACATTTTACATGAAGTCCAGCTCCAGCTGCTTTTACATTGTGTGACAAGTTGTGCATGTGTAAAGTGTGATACTTGGTTTTTGAGCCTCTGCAATTGTGTGAGGTTTCTGCTTGTTGCAGGGGACATTTTATGTGAAGTCCAGCTGCTTTTCCATTGTGTGAGACAAGTTGTGCGGCTTTGTGTGATTTTGTGTGTAAAGTGTGATGCTGGGTGTTTGAGCCTCTGCAATTGTGTGATGTTCCTGCTTGTTGCAGGGGACATTTTACGTGAAGTCCAGCTGCTTTTACATTGTGTGAGTCTGTGAGACAAGTTGTGCGGCTTTGTGAGATTCTGTATTCCAGTGGCTTTGTCTTTCCTGTTCTTGGGATTAGGGTTGGGAAAAAAACTGGTTTTATCTGCAGTCTTTTGGGAGAAAACTGTTTTTATTCTTTTGGTGTTTTCCTGGCACTGTCCTAGTTTTGGGGTGTGTGTCTGTAATGTATGTTCCCTATAACTTCCTACACATTAATGATCACTAACAACAATACTTGCTTATCTATTTTAGTGAACTTCCTTATATAATTGGTGTTTAAAATACCCAACAAAATATTTCTGGTTTTAAATCTATATGTTGCCTTTTCATTGTTTCTAACCATGACACCACTAACTCTTGAACTGAGGAATAAATTTCAGGAAAAGATTTCAGTATTGCTCTGTGAATGTACCTATGAAATTCATTCTTCTTGATCTAACTTGTTAGATGAAAAACTATATCTTTCTTGTTTGTTGGACCCCAGTCACATCCTGAAAAGAGTGTACATTGTTGGGTGAAAAGATCTCTGCCTTCTGTTAACACTAGTCCTTAGCTTACAAAGCACATTTTTTTTCCTTTTGCAGTAGTAGCCCTTAACAGGAAGGATGAAAAGGCAACAGACTTTGGCCAGTTTCTTCACCAAGAAACCAAAACTGGAACAACAACAACCATCAGAATTGGCCTTGGATGATCCAAAACCGTCACAAGCACCACAAGCACCACCACTTCTACCACTTCAACTTGGAGAAAGCAGCAAGTCAAGTATTGAGTCACACTTCAACAATACTTCAACAAATTTGAAGAAAAGACTAACGGATTGTGAACATTTAAAAACAGGTAGCCAATTGCAAGACACCACGGATAAATTACAATTTCTAAATTTTTTGGAGCCAGCGTACTGGAATATTGCAGAAGTAGTAGTTCCATGGACAGCAGCTGAAGAACAATTTGGTGCACACACAATTTGCACACATTTGGTGACATTTTTAATTACAACATTAACATCAACGACTATAGAGAATTTGTGGACAATGTTTTAAAAGATTCCAGGAACTATGCAATTCCTGACAGTATTAAAAAAGCAAAAGATATTGTCAGAACAATTGCTGTAAGTTCTGCAGAAGCGGAAAGGGGTTTTTCGAAAATGAACCTCATATGTTCAGAGAGCAGAAGTCGCCTAACTGTTTCTAATTTAACCAACCTCATGACTATCAGTGTAAATGGCCTACCTCTTCCAAAATGGGACCCTATTCCTGCAGTGAAAAAGTGGTTAAGAGCACACCATCACACAGCCGATGATCCAAGAGTCAAGATCAAGAAAAGTGGAAGTGAGGAGAATGCCAGCGTAAAAACGATCTGGAAACATCTTAAAGTTAAAGACTACTAACACTTTAATGTAAGTATTTGTATACCTCTTTTATTGTTTTCTGTACTTCTTTTATTCTTATTTAAGTATTAATCTTGGTATATCTCCTTTTTGTAGGTCATTATCATTGGTGCAAAGAAGTGACGTTGAAGACAAATAACACTCTTATTGCTCTTATGTAAGTATGTGTATAATAATTGGTATATCTTCTTTTTGTAGGTCATTAGGGCAAAGAAGAGCCTAATGCTGGGAAAGATTGAGGGCAAAAGAAGAAGGGGCGACAGAGAATGAGTTGGCTGGATGGAGTCACTGAAGCAGTCGTCGTGAGCTTAAATGGACTCGGAGGGATGGTAGAGGACAGGAAGGCCTGGAGGAACGTTGTCCATGGGATCGCGATGGGTCGGACATGACTTCGCAACTAACAACAACAACGGCAAAGAAGTGACGTCGACTTGGCCACGCTTGCCCACCCAGTCATATGACCACCAAGGCATGCCCATCAAGCCACGCTCACAGAGCCAGTAGGGAAAATTTTTGAATTTCACCCCTGTGTCAGGCTAATTGGTCTGCAGTTTCCTGGATCTGCTCCCCCCCCCCTTTTTTTTTTTTTTTTTGAAGTTTTCAAGAAAGGATTGAACAAACATTTGTCTGGGATGATATAAGGTCTCCTGCCATGGGCAGGGAGTTGGACTAGAACAGCTCCAATGTCCCTTCCAGCCGTATGATTCTATTCTATTCTATTCTATTCTAAGATCAGCTACTAGAACAGTAGTAGTTATATCATACATTCCCCATCAGTCAATTATATACAAAACAAGAGCAGGTTTTCTAGGTGCAGCTAAGTAAACGGAAATCAGCATAAATTATATACCAGGAATTGAAGCAATTTTACTTACCTATAGAAGATACCACTAATGAACATGGAAAGTTGTGGTCCTATGACTGCAACCACTGAAGGTGAAATTATATTTGATGCTGAAAACACTCCATAAATAACAGCCATACTGTACAAAGGAATAACAGTGATTAGTAAATCATTAACATGTACTTGAAAACTAAGAGAACAATAAGGAGGAATTTCTTTGTTTTTTGGGGGGGAAATTGGCTGTACAAGGTAAATCTGTCAATATACACACTTTATGTATGCAACCACAACAATTTTTCAAGCACCATGGTACTATCACATTGCTACACTAATTCACATAGATGCTGGATCTCAAATTATTTTACATGAAGATGCAAGCTACCTTCTTTTACATCTCTCCCCAACCCATACACAATTTTTATCCATGGGAATTGGATTGTTTGTGCAGTATGTTTATTTTAGATTATCTTCCTCTGGAGATGAGATTTCAGAGACAAATTATAATTCTACCTGTTTTTAGGTTTAATAAAAACAATAAAGGAAAAATGGTTAAGTACAGCATGTAATACTAGGGTGAGGCCACAAATAATAGTAATAGTTTTCATCTATAGGAAAATTAACTGTAATTCCCCTAGATCTCCAAATGGAAGTTCTTTTAAACTAGGTTTAGTGAAAAACAAGCCAAAATCAGTGTATTGTTCATTAGCCTGTCTTATTCAAATCATAGTTTGAACTTCACTGGGATCTTAAATTTACAACTGAAAGCCAGAATTTCTGAACACTGGCACACAAAAAAGGAAAACGAGGAAGAACTGATACATTTATCATGCCTCATTCTCATAGGATGAATTCATCCCGTTCCATTATGCCTAAACCTAGTCATAAAATGTACCTGAAAAGCAACAAGTTAAAATGTTCAATAAATTATAAAGTGTTGCTGCTCCATGAGTGGGAGAGGTATGGGTTTTTATGTTCTAGATTTTTAATGTTGTAAGCTGCCCAGAATTACCTGTGTTGAGTTAGGCTTGCATATAAATCTACTTAATAAATATTAAAAAGACAAGCATAAAGTACCTTGTGTAGCCACTTCCATGAAAATCAGTATGATTTAAATTTGTAATAACAGTTTGCTGTAATACATTAAAATACATTAAATGATTAACAATATGAACTATTATCCAGATTGTTTTTTAAAATATATTTAAGTTTTAAAATACAAAACAGACCCACAAGTCACTATAAATACAAATATTAAATATGCCTGTTTACAATTACTTGTATTTACTAGTATTTGCAATTAATATCCTAAGTAAATCAAGTTGTTTTAAATTAAATTTGCATCAAAGAATGTTACATTAGGAAGTAAACAAAAGTCAAAAATCTAGCTAGTTTTAATATACACTTTCCTTCTGTTAAGGGAAAAACATCATATTGCTTGATAAAGAAGTGTGCCCAAATCTGCATTTGCCTACAGAAGATAAAATGAGGAGCATCTGTAGCCGCAACCATGATGTGGCAAGTAATAAATCCTTAGTTTTTGGTACAGCACTGTAGTACCCTTAAACCATCATGTAAGTTGATCCCATGCTTAGAGGCCTGACTGACAAAAATCACTGTTTGTTTCCATACTCCCCTCCCAAAAAAAGGTTCTTACCTAAAATATTTTTATACAATGGTAAAACTAGAAAACGCCTCTATCATTCCATCATTACAGTCAAAAAGCTTCTAGATAATGTTCTGATTTATTGGCTAGACCCAGGACATCAGAGACGGCACATTTAGCTGGACTCTGTAAAGCCAAGGCTGGCCTTATCCTCCATATTGCTCAAGACAAAAAGAAAAGAAGAAGGAAGAACAGAGGTTGCCTAAATACATCTAAGCAGGAGGTATTCTCTTTCCAATTACATTTGCTCATTGTTCCCCTTTTCCCAATAAAATTTTATATCTAGAGATATGGGTTCCTTATAAGGTAAGTTCTCATTAAAAGTTACCCCATATGAAAGACTGTACAATTAACTCCTGTGTTTCAGGATTGGCATAAGATCTGAATCTCTGGGCTAAAAGTTGGACGATCGCAAGCACTTTTTTTATTTTTCTAGAGCTAGACTGAACGGTGAAGACCTTGGCAGAATGACTGAAATCTCTAGATGGAGACTTTAGATGGGTGTGTCAGGGTGTTTAACATGGCTGGTGGCAACTGATCATGACTGAATTATCATTTCTCCCAGCACAAGGGAAAGAGGATTCCATTTTTAAAATTATGCTTTTTGAGCAATCAGGAAATTCCATACTTATAACAACAGATAAAGGGAATGTCAAGAAAAGGGCTGCAAACATCGAGACAATATTACATTCTGAAATATCTATTTCTGTGTCATGAAGAAGCTAATCAATGCACATAGGGAAAAGAAACATTTGCTCTTACCGCTATATTTCCACATGTTTGGAAAGCAGTGAACATAAACATGAATGCTATTCCTAAAACAATGATGTTCAACTGTTTTTTTAATTCAGAATTCATCTTGTGTTTTATCAGAATGTTGTCAGACTAAAATGTAGGTTAACATCTGTCTTTCAAGCTTCTTCCTTTTTTTAAGTTTCTGAGAAAGGAACAAAAAACACAAACTCCGCATTACTGAATTAGCAGCTGTTTTCTGAAAAAACAAAGTATGAAGAAAATACCAGCAAACAGAAATGAAAAAAATAACAAGAGTCTCTACCTTTCAAATGCAGAACAGCAGCAGATGCAAAGAAGCAAAGAAGACACATTCTGAATCTGACCCAGATCTTCACTTATCTACTATTATCATGGAATCAGATTTTGACTTGGACACCAATTATCTGATAAAAGGAACAGCTACGGAGATTATTTCCATTCATGCCAGACAGGAAATAAAGAACAGTTTACAAATCAAGTCAGCTGATCAAATGAGCAAAAAAAAAAAAAAGCACTCATGAATTCTGGGAAATGCAGTTCAAAGAGCTATACACTAAGGAAAAGAAAGCATTTCTAAACAATGCTACAGAATAAAAACTCAGTGATATCTGTAAGCTTGAGCAAAATATATTTTAGATAATAATGACTACATTTTGTTTTTCTCATTTGCCAGGAAATTTTTAGAAAATCTAATTCTGAATAATCTGATATATAATAAAGGGAAAACCTTGAATTGATTTGAATCGTTACTGAACTTAAGCTTGTCTGAAAGGAGTACATCACAAATTAATACTTCTTTTAAGTCCCACTTAATTCAATGGACTCTAAACCTCATTATTATTTATGATAGCACTTGCGACCTGTATCTATGAGAACAAATTGTTTTATTATAAATAACAAAAAATATATAATAATGAATGTAACCCTCCAAATCAAAATGTTACTATCATAGTCATTAAAATGTGTAATGCAGTTCAAGAAAAAAGGTAACATCCTAGATAAATATATAATTGTAGTATATAAGGCAAACCTCATGAGAACTAAATCCAATTATATTAATGCATTTGTGGTTTCCCTCATCTAATTTTCACATCCAAATGCTAGATTCAATATTGAATGTGCATCTGGAGAAACGGGGGGGGGGGGTTGGCAGCACAGAGCTTTCCCAAAGAGAGGCCCAGATGAACAGACTGCAGAGTTCTGAGCTGGAATGGGGGAGAGGGGAAGAGGTTCAGGATATGCACACCCTAGAATCTCTCGTAGTATATATAATAGATTAAAAGTTATAGCTTTAAATGTTAAGATTCTGTCCACCATATATAAGCAAATAAAGTATTGGACTTTATTGTATCTCGCTGTATTGTCTTTGGGCTAGGGCCTGACACTTAGCAACTATTATAAATTACGACACACACACACTCAAAAAAAAACTTACTTACAATCTAGTTCCAGAGTTCTGATGGCTGCACATGTACATACTCATGGTCACAAGTGCATTTGGGTAATTGGCAACCTCTAAGGGAGATGGGAGATTAAGAAATAGAAAATATAAATATTTTTCTCACATTTACAATCAGTTGCAGCATTCTATAGTCTTATGACCACAATTTATAACTTTTTTTGCCAGTTTTCAGCTTTTTCAGTCA
The DNA here is from genome assembly GCA_003457575.1 of Thermophis baileyi. Classification (NCBI taxonomy): domain Eukaryota; kingdom Metazoa; phylum Chordata; class Lepidosauria; order Squamata; family Dipsadidae; genus Thermophis; species Thermophis baileyi. The sequence continues at coordinate 3,009,987 of QLTV01003460.1, read as the reverse complement.
GTTTCTGGCAAAAAAAAATTCATAGGAATACATGGATTCACTTAACAACCGCTGAATTCATTTAAGAATTGCAATGCTCATTTAATGACTGCCATAAAGTCATAAAATCGGGGCCGGTCAACTTAAAACTGTCATGACTTACCATGGAAAATCTGGGCTCTGTTGTGGTCATAGATCAAGGACTACCTGTAGTTAGTTAACACTAACAATGTAAGTAAGATAATAAAGGTAAAGGTTCCCCTCGCACATATGTGCTAGTTGTTCCCGATTCTAGGGGGCGGTGCTCATCTCCGTTTCAAAGCCGAAGAGCCAGCGCTGTCTGAAGACATCTCCGTGATCATGTGGCCGGCATGACTAAATGCCGAAGGCGCACGGAACGCTGTTACCTTCCCACCAAAGGTGGTCCCTATTTTTTCTACTTGTATTTTTACATGCTTTCGAACTGCTAGGTTGGCAGAAGCTGGGACAAGTAACAGGAGCTCACTCCGTTATGCGGCGCTAGGGATTCGAACCGCCGAACTGCCGACCTTTCTGATCGACAAGCTCAGCGTCTTAGCCACTGAGCCACCGCGTCCCTCTAAGTAAGATAATACCTACACCTATATTTTTAGGTTGGGATTCAAAATTAATTAGTCAGTGCTGTACACTAAAATCAAAATAAGGGCAGCTTTCCCAGTATTATGAGTCTCTCCTGTTTTTAGAATTCTGAAATATGTATTAAAGAAGCTATACTGAACATCGTATGAGGTATTTTCAAGAAAATAAACACAAACTTTTGGCTCCTCATTTACTTTCTATATTATGGACTATAAATTTTTCATGTTTAGTTGCTTGGATAATGTGCACTATTGCTGTACTCTCCCACTGAATTAGAAATTACTTTATTATCAACTTTTGAATTAAACATTGGTTCAAATAAAATTATATCTCCCACAAAAATTTTGGGGACAATGTTGAATAAGAATATACTTTGATTCAGATTTACAGACGGCAGAATATTACCTATGCATCAGCCTGGAAAGCATTATTTAAATCATGTCCCTCATTTTTTTTTGTATTTCTCCTATTCTAGTACATAATTATTACATAAGTAATATTTGTTGTTTTATTAATTCATCAGATAAACACTTCCCAGTATTCACTCAGAAAAATTCATTAAATAAATACTATTTTCAAATATCTTACTTTGCTGACTTTAAAAAATGATTTAATTCACTAAATATCTGCAAAAATATTTTAACATTAGTTTAATTCTAATCACATTAGTTTAGGGTAGCGGTAAACATCTAACCTCAATTTTGTGGCCAAAGGACTGTAAATAATTGATTTATATTCCAATAGCAAAAAAATAAGAGAATTGCTAAAAAAATGCTCAAACTAGCAAGTAATTGCACTTCTCACATACAGGAAAGCCAATGATCAATATTTAACAATCCAGATTTCAATATTTAGAGTTGCTATATATGCAAGTTAAAATCAAGAAGCAGACAACAGATATCATAATGTTAACATCCCATGGATAATGAAAAAGACATTTATTTTTGGTTTAATTAATTATACAAAAGCTTTTGATCTTTGGCTTTTCTTTAAAAAAAATTGAATAGGAAGGTAGAGTTAGAACAGAAGCCATTTAATGATTCCAAATAGGGAGAGAAGTGCACCAAGGCTCTAAAATATATGAAATACTGGACTAAAAGTAGAAGAAACTGGAAATAAAATTGCTGAGAAACATCAACCAACCTCACATATGGTGATACCATTTTGATGGCTACAAACAACACATACCATATATGAAGGTAAAAAAAGAGTGTGCAAAATATATATATTGAGGGGTACTTGTTGCTCTCTGAGCTTGTTTGTTTTCTTGCAGATGTTTCAATTACCTAAACAAGGTAACATCATCAGTGCTAGTAAGGAGTGGTTTGCTGTTAGATTATATTCTAATGGCTTGCCCTGTCAGTGTTGGTGGGGGTGGTCTTAGAGATTCTTTGATTGGGCTCTAGGCTTTTTTGGCAGTTTCTTGGAGTATTGTTTTCCTGATTGCTAGTCTGATGTTAATCTTGGAGTTAATCTATGCTGATCTAGATTCTGATTGCTGGTGAAGAGGTGCTTGGGTCTTTTTGACTGATTGCTTCTCTTTTGCAGTCTGTTGTTGATGCTGTTAATGTCTATGTGTCTATTGATGGCTAATTTGTCAGAGTGCCAGGCTTCTAGAATTTCCCTGGCATTTTTGGACATAGTTTGGTCTAGGATGGTCACATTTTCCCAATTGAAACTATGGTTATGTCTGTCTATATCAGTGGTTCTCAACCTTTCTAATGCCACGACCCTCCCCGCCCCCTCCCCGCACGGGATGAGGTGACAAAGGGGGCGCGGCACCAGGGACGAAATGCTCCGGGTTCGGGCTTGCCTGCAGGTCGCCGGACAGCTGATAGCGTGGAAGCGGGAGACTTCGCCCGGACGCCGCCATTTGGGTTCTTTTACCCTCTGCGCATGCGCAAAGCATTCTGCGCATGCGCAGAGGGTAGAAGAACCCAAATGGCGGCGTCCGGCTACCAGCTGTCCGGCGACCCGCAGGCATGGCGGAACCGAGACCTTTTCACCCCTGCAGTGACGGTGGCACCAAGATGGCAGGCTAACATGCGCGGCGACCCCTGTGAAATGGCCGTTCGACCCCCAAAGGGGTTGCGACCCACAGGTTGAGAACCGCTGGTCTATATGTTGTGAAATTAAAGAGTTTTCATCATGTCTTCTGACTGCCAGTTGGTGTTCATGGATGCGTTCTGCCAATCTTTTGCCTGTTTGACCTACATGGCAGTTGTTGCAGTCATTACATTGTATGTTGTAGATGACTCCTGTTTTTTTCTTCTGGGGTTGCTGGGTTTTTTGGTTTGCTTTGGATGTTTTGAAGGGCTTTAGTTGGCTTGTGTGCTACATGTAGTTGTACCAGTAGTAGTCTGTTGATGGTGACCTTTGTCTCTCAAATGCAGATGGCGATCAGGACAAGATTCAGCAGTCCATCTGCATTTGAAAGACAAAGTCACTCTTTCCAAGACAGCAAAATTCAGCAAATTTTGGATAGACAGGACCATTGGTTTGAAAGAGGCCATTTGTGTTGCTAATGCCCCACAGCAAAGGACAGGAGATTAAGAGGAGAAACTATCTTCCAGGCTATGCAAACAAATCAAGGTGGCAAGAAATACTTCATACATCAAGCCTGTTGAATAAAAGCTCAGGCCTCAACTTCTGAGATACAAATTCGTTAGAGTAAGTTGGCCCACAGCAACTGACACCAGCAAGTCTTGGGGGGCGACCAACCCACCTTGGGATTTAAACGGAACAATTGTTTGTTTGTTTGTTTTGGGGGGGGAAACACCTAGAAGGGCAAACTGTTTTGTATCTCACCTAGAAAACAAGACAGCTTGCTATCTTTTTATACCTCAAAAAACATTGCATAGTACCGTACTTATCCTTGGAGTAGCGCAAAATACTGTACAACACAATGTCCTTTTTTTCTCTCATTTTAAATAAGTTTCCCTGACCGACAGAAGGTGGCTGATAGTCAGGCCTGATAATGGGCTTTGAAAATCTTAACATGGTGCTACCACTACTGTAGTTATTGTTTCATTTTCCTACGCCTAATATCCTTCTACAGTCAGAATCGCTGCCCCAAACTGCAAGAGCATCCACTAATTACTCCAAGTTGAGACAAATACCGCACTTGAAAAGACAGCCCCCCCCCCCTCCCTCCGCCGACCCGGCTCTCATTCAGCGCGAAGGCACAGCAAAGAAAGCAGCCTTAACCCGTCCCTCTCAGCCACCCTTCCCCCTTGGCCTCGCGCTTCCATTTTCGCTCGCTTCCTTTCGCGCGCCCCTGTGGCACGTTACGTGCGCGCTCCCGCGTATTATTAGTCAGCTTCCTCGCAGTCTTGGCCGCCATTTTAAAGACTAAGCTTCTTGTCTTTTAACAAGCGTATACGACGCCGAACACTTAACGGTTTGTTAAAATCGACAGGCCGACTAAATTATAACGAGAAAAGGAGGTTATACCTTTTCCAGAATTGTTGTTTGGAATGGGAATTAACGCTTTGTAGCCTTCCGCGTGAGAAGCCTAAACAATCGCTTCCGGGTTTCCGCACTAAGGGGCAGATGAGCTTTCGCAGTCGATAAAGAGTTTATTTTTCCCTTTTTCTGTTTGGGTGGATGCCAGTTGCCTTCTTCAGTGCCTTTCAATATCGTCTTTTCCCTTCGGAGCAACAAAAGTCGAATTTAAATTCGAATGACTTAGGGTACAACGGAGGGGCGCGGGTAGAATCGAGAACTGCTTCCGGGCCATCGGCGGCCATTTTGTGGCGCTTAAATACTTGAGGAAGGGCGGCACCTCGTTCAGTTGCTCGTGGCAGCGGTCGGAGATGGTGGCTTGTGAGTGAGCTGTAGTCTGTACGCCTCGCTGTTGACTCGACGGCCAGGCTGTAGTAACACGAGCCCAACACAGCAACCGTCTCTATAACCTTTAGGGAGAGTTTGGCCGCTCCGCTTTCCGTCTTTTTGCGCCCGATACCATGAGTTACGGGCGACCGCCGCCGGACGTAGAAGGCATGACCTCTCTGAAGGTGGACAACCTGACATACCGTACTTCTCCGGACACACTCCGCCGCGTCTTCGAGAAGTACGGCCGCGTGGGGGATGTCTACATTCCCCGCGATCGCTACACCAAGGAGAGTCGCGGATTCGCTTTCGTGCGTTTCCACGACAAGCGCGACGCGGAGGACGCAATGGACGCCATGGACGGAGCCGTGCTCGATGGCCGCGAATTGCGGGTCCAGATGGCCCGTTACGGCCGACCTCCGGATTCGCACCACAGCCGACGTGGCCCCCCTCCGCGCCGGTACGGAAGCGGCGGTTATGGACGTCGCAGCAGAAGGTGAGATTGGGGGGGAAGAAGGCCCATCGGGCAAAAGAAAGGCTGGTTCTTCCTAGAAAAGTATTTAAAAGGGATCGGTGGTATAAGGGAGAGGCAGAAAAAAGGCCCAGGCTAATTCGTTAGCGTACTAGTTGAAGGGGGGGGAGGTCGGCGGGAAAGGGAGAGCCACGTGATCCTGAATGGGCGGCGGGTGGCCTCTCAGCCGTTGGCTCTGTGAGCGAACTCCCGAAAGATAGAGTGCTCGACTTCCTGGATGTTTTCCAACCGCCCGTCTCTTTCTCTCTCCCACCCAGTCCCAGGAGGAGGCGTCGTAGCCGATCCCGAAGCAGGAGCCGATCCCGATCTCGTAGCAGATCGCGCTACAGCCGTTCCAAATCGAGGTCCCGCACGCGATCCCGCTCTCGTTCCACTTCGAAGTCCAGATCGGCCAGGAGGTCGAAGTCCAAGTCTTCGTCGGTGTCCAGATCTCGTTCCCGATCAAGATCCAGATCCAAATCCAGAAGCCCTCCACCTATCTCGAAGAGGGAATCGAAATCGAGGTCCCGTTCTAAGAGCCCTCCTAAATCTCCTGAAGAGGAAGGTGCTGTGTCATCTTAAGAAAAACGGTAAAGTATCAGGTATTCTCCTGAACTTGCATGCTTTATTGTAGGAAATTAGTAGGCACTGGGATCTTAAGCATTCTGGAGTAAGAAAATGGGGCATGTTCATTTCTGAAAAGGGTGTTTTAATTTACAGCTAATAAAAGGCATCTTCATGTTTTGTTGCAATTAATAGCTTGCTTTTTAATATCTATTGTTTGAGACGCAACCTATTTCTGAATTGACTATTTTCTTACTGTTCTTATCCAACATCTGCATTTTCCCCTTTAAAGCTGCGGTCTCCTGTTTGCTTAAAGAATATTGGCCAGTATTGCAGATTTTAACTGATTTGGCTGATCCTCCAGGGACCAGTTTCTGTGGGCGTGTATTGGAGCAGGTTTGTCTTTAAATGTTAAAGATACACTATCCTGTTAAAAATCTGTTCTATGGATACAGTTCTCAAGAGCAGCAAACACTTTTAGAAGTGAAATGCAAAAGTTCGTGGAAACCATGTCCTTGGTGCAATTGTGGGCTTATAAGAATATGCTGGGTGGGAAAATGGATAGTGTGTCTTTAACCTCCCTCAAATTGTTTAGTCCTGTTTTTTTCAAATGAAGGGTGCCTAGAACTGTTAAGGATAATGACTAATAACACATCAAGGTTTTGAATAAGGATAAAAGCATAATTAATAATCAGGTTGTATTAGGGGTGGTTGTTGATAAACAACATGATGTGGTTAGTGCAGAGATCTGACAAATTTTCCAAAACTCTCATGATGGCTACATTGGTATCAATGCAATAGTGGGAGGGAGATATTGTACTTGCTTGGAAACATGTTTAGAACATCAATACAAGTAGGTATTTAAAAGTATCCATAAACAATAGAATGCATACAAGGAATCCCCTAAGCATTATCTTTTTCAAATTTAGATACTGCAAATGGATGAGAAATCTACATAAAGGATGCCTTTGGAGGAGAAATGATCATCTGAATTGCCAGTCCTTTGGAGAGACTCCTGCACAAACAACAGGCTGTTGAAAAGGTTATTTTGTAACACTTTGTCTAACTTTTTACTTTATGTTTTTGAGCCTCAAATGGCAGACTTTTACTTTTATGTGCCATTTTGTTGCTATTATTCAAATTTCTTGTAATTTAGTGATGTGAACGACTACAGATTTCATTATTGGCTTGGATATTTGAGGTAAAAACTTCATTTTTGTTCATATAGTGCTGACTTGTTTGCAAATTAAACTGATAATTAACATGCAGCCTCAAGTTTAATATTAAATATGCAGCTATAGTATGCTGAAAAGCTTTATGCTGTCCAGATGTTCAATTCTTGCCTTTGTTCTCCCAATTTTGAATTTTTAAAATTCAAGCACATATGCAAATACTTCAAGTCAAACATTAAACTTTACAGCTGACAAATTAATTTGAAAGATTTGTTTTTATCAGACAAAATTCTAATCTCTTCTCTTATGTATTTTTGTGCACTAGGCGCAGTTGTGTAGCAGTTGAGTAATGCTGGTTAGCTGTTAAGGTGGCGTGTTGCAGTGCAGAGTGCTTGGCTGTTTCCTGTTTTCTCCTGATTGCTCCTGTAAAGATGCCTTGTCGTGCAGAAACAAATGGCTGTCCAGTTAATTGTAATTGCCTGACAACTGCACTTCCAGTCACCCGGGCCTTGCATTAAAATAATGGAGCATACAGTGAGCACATCTAGCTGGTGATATACACACCTTATTTTTCCAGAATGGTAAATTAGACCATCTACATATGTGAACTTGCATATGAAAATGTAATGTTAAAGCATTTGATTCATTCCTTTTAAGTACTGATTTGGAGTATCTCTTAAAAACATTCTGTATTATAACCACTGTGTCTGTAGTTTAATAAAAGCAACACTTTTTTGGTGTTCAGGGTTTTTTTAAAAACTGATGGTTTGAGTCAGTTTTGTCTGTTAGACTAGGACAGATCATATTAGTTTGCAATTTAAAAATTCATCCAGCAAATTCATTCCTATAAGTCCTATAATGGGACTTAACTCCTAGATAACAAATATTGTTTTTAAAACATTGTAGGCTCAAGTCACATTTTTGGTATTCCTGTGAAATGTGTATATATCCTTAATTCAAAGGAAACATGCAGCAGAATTAGTGTCGGCATGAACAATGAATAAAATTACTTTTAAAAACTCAGAAACTGATTTGTATGCAATGGTGGTCAGGTAATATGGAACTATCAAATAAGCAATTGATACATTTTCATTAAAATCCATTAGAAATGTTTCTAAGTTTTCAGTCCTTTATTTTTATTTTTTTTACTGATAACCATCATTTGAATAGTGTGCATCCCTGGAAGAGAAGATCCTGCAAGTTGTTCCTTGTTGGCTTCAAATGACTGCAATGGCACATATGTGCTTTCCATCTCCCATTTATATAGTAATCCTTCAATAGACCAGTTGGCACTGGGGGGGGAAAGCAAATTTTAAAAGCTTTGGGACAAGGTTGGATTGCCAATAGCACTCAGAAACTGAAAATTCTTAAAAAATCAATAGTGAGCAACTTGAGACATTTTGAATGAGCTGCTTTTAGTGCCAAAGTACATAAATATGAAATCAATGGGAGAATGAGAGTAACTATACCTTCTGACTTGGTAAGTAGTCCAAAATTGGGCATGAGGGTTCCTTTCCATTAAATAGTGCACTGTACTTACAACATCTTCAAAGTCTTAAAAAAAAATTTATTTTATAAACATTAACATTTATTTTGCTATGATTAGAAATAATTAAATTATATTGCTTTTACATTTCTTCAGTCCTGTGATTTCTGACTTAACAGTATTTTATTGTAGTCAACTTTCCAGTTAGTCTTATCAACCCTGTAACACTTGTTTATTACCTTGAACTAACACTACATTCGAAAAGGATTTTCAAATGCATGTCAGTTTGAAAATGTTACATATTTGGGGCAAGGTTTTTTTTTAAATTACAAAGCTTTTACAGTCTAGCTGTAAAATAACAGGGACCTGAAAGTACCATCATAAACAAGACCTTTAAAAAATCTACCCTATAACTATTGATCATCAAAATAAGGGATTAATCCCTGATGTCTGCCAGATATTTATTTACTTTTACCATCTTAACTCCAGCATAGTCAGAGATGATAAAATGGCATTTTCCATCATCTTTCTATGGCTTTAGAAACTAGCTTGGTGTCGTGGTAAAAGTGCTGAATTAAAGTATTTTAAATAATTCACTGAAGGTCCATCTTCGCCTCATTGGGGAATTGAAGCCAGATGGGCTATTGTGGGATAAATGGAGGAAAGTATAAAGTGCACACACTAAAAAAGCAGAGTAAACAAGAGTTGGCTTCCTAAAATTTGAATTGCAAATTACCCATTTGTCAAATTTTACCAGTAGTAACAGGACACATAATTTATGCAGTAAATCCTTGAATAAAAAAGTAATTGAAGTTATAACAGCACAAAGATTTGTAATAAAATCTTTTCATCCTTCTAGAATTGCATACCCTTTAAAACTGAGCAATTTGTTTCCCCATTAGTTTAGTAGTTGGAATAAGTAGGACTTGCAAAGTTTTGAGTTTACAAAAAACAAGAATTTTTTCATTGCCATTATACACATACTTAGAATAGTTCCAAAAATGAATATTAAGAGAGATGACTTGCCTTCTGGTTCAAAAAGTACATCAGCTCCCAAAATAAGGTCAACTGGGGCTAAGGTCAATAGACAGGGTGATATGTGACCCCAGGTAAGTCCTATGACACATATCCCAGAGAGATTATTCATCTGGCAGCTTCTTCGGCAGTTGTCCAAACACTGAGAGAACTCTGCATTATCTGATAATATTACTTGTGCTCCACATTTTGCTGCCACTATTCCAGGTAGGCTCACACCTGCTCCAATCTGAACAGAATAAAACCTAATTTGTGACAGCAATTGTGATACAAAAACACATTCATAGAATATTCAAATTAATTCCCCACCCACCTTTGTTAGAATTGACAAATGACTACCAAGTTTTTGATACTTTTATCAAAAGGTTTGCATTCTAAAAAGTAAAAGAACCAGAAATAACTAATAACCTGCTGATGAATAAAAAGAGGTGTCAAATAGCTTTATTCAAAAGAAAAACTTGGGATAGAAAATGCAAATTCATATTTGATACCTAGATTAATCTATCCAAGCTATTTTGGATCAGCATGAGTGGTATCTGAGCAGAGAGAAATGTGGAAATGGATTAAGTGGATTAACTCCATGGTTGAGATGGACACACCAAATTTCATGTATAAATAATCAACAGCCACTTAATATTTGGTCTGTTCTAAATTATCTGAGAAATTACAAATTTGAGGCACATTTAATATTTTCAAATTCCCATGTTTTGAACTTTATACCCGCTACCATAGAAAGTGATAGCTGGACAACAGAAATGGGTTCTCCATGCCTTAATTGCATTGGAAAGTAATTTGTCCAATTAATATTGTAGATTGAAGAAGTTGCTTAAAAGCAACTGGATTCCAATCACAGAACACATAGATAAGATCGCACTTCATTATGCTTATTTTGAAACGTATAAAAGTTTTGTATACTTATATACCAGTATGTATAGGATACTGTATTGTTTCTCCTACAGTGATACACACAAATAGCCATTTGTTTAACACTGTTTCGGAGTTACAATGGTTCAGTTGAGTTTAATTGAACTGAATACTTCATTTGGCCAAGTGTGATTAGACACTCAAGAAATTTGTCTCCTGTACAGAAGCACTCTACATGCAAAGTAATAGAATAATAATAATACCCATAAAAGGGAGAGTAAACAGTGATGGCACAAGGGGGAAAAAACTGTCCCGGGTCTAGTTGTTTTGGCATACATTGCCCTGTAGCACTCCAAGGGAAGGAGTTGAAACAAGTGACTGCACAGTCAAGCATTTTGGGCTGTTAGCAACTGGCTTGCATTTATGAAGGATGCAGCATCTTGTTGGTCACAAGATCATAACAGTTGTAATGTCCTGTGGTCACACTTTTGCAACTTCTGATCTGACAAGCAAAATCAATGGAGGAAGCCATATTTGCTTAATGACCCTATAATTCACTTAACCATGGTGATTTGCTTAAAACAATGGCTGTAAAATGGTTGTAAAATTCGGTTTGGTCAGGCAATGACCAATGACTCGCTTAATGACCACTTTGCTTAGTGACTGAAATTTTGGTCCCAGTTGTGTAAATTGAGGACGTCCTATATATGCATACCCACGAATGACTAAAATATATTCTATGAGATTTCTTCAGTATTTGTAACGCACACAAAAATTATATGGTCTTTTTTGCAGAATTTTGGCTTGCCTAAAATAGTGTTCAAATTCATAACAAATTTGATGCAATTTCCCAGTGCAACTGCAGGTGGTCCTCACTAAGTGACTGTCTCATACAGTAATCATTGTTACAACAGCAATAACAACTTTGTGACCAGTTCTTGCATTTAGGAACTTTATAGATCTGTAAAACAAAGGAAAGTAGAAATGCACTTTCATTTAGTGACTGCTTTGCTTATTGACCACGTTGCCAGTCCCATTTGTGGTTGCTAAACAAGGATTACCGCTAGTAAATTATTTGCATCATATATTTTCCTGTAAATACAAGAATTTTAATATTGATGAATAATCATTACATATAATTTTCATCTGCACCATTCACATTTCATTTATCTAATTTAAAATCCTTCTCTCTGCTCCCTCCCAAAAATAGATCTGTGGGTGAATGTACAATATTTATTCCAAGCTAATCCAACTGAACTTTTTTTCTTTCCTGTTTAAGGCTGTAATTCCATGATATGTGAATGAAAATAATGTGACATTTACCTCTAGTATTCTTTTGCCACAGACAAGTCTTCTATGAAACCAGATATACTGGGCCAAAACCACCGCGCAAGGCCAAACATACATACCATACTGAGGATCAAGAACCTAAAAAAAAGTTTGTATTGCAAAATAAGAGAGCATTAAAAGAATTTTAAAGATATTTAAATTAGATATAACTTTTTCCTGTTTTCTTGGTCTTTAAGTAGTTTAAAATACTTCTATTAATGTTCTACAATGTGTGCTACAACGGCATACAAATCACAGGTCAAGGAGAAAGCTGAAATCCACCCATAATATATTTAGAATAATGAATATGCTGTATATTTTCTACTAGATATTTAGAAAAAATTATTATTCATTAGAACACATGCATTTTGTAATCAACCTTTTCAGGCTCAATTGTGACTATGCAGCTGCATATGTAAGTACAATGAAATAAAATCAAATCCAGTATATGAGCCTACTAAAAAAAATGCAGACAGATGTAATTCCTCCTTCAAATCTTAGTGAATGGTTACAGATTCACCCAGAAAGGACAACAAAGTTACTGTTTTGTGTGTGTTTGTATGTGTGTGTTTTGCCTATCAATTGACTAAAGAAATTTACACTAAACTACTTAACCACTTCTACTTAGAATCAAATAAATAAATATTTCTGCCTAATCTTACTCAAGGCTTACAAACAGATACCAGTTCAGAATATGACTTTATGATATATTTGATTTAGCTTAGGGAGAACATATGTAGTTACAGGAATGCCTGTTTTAATATAAATTGTGGAACTGACATATTGCAGCGGTCAACATAATGAGTTTAAATGTATTTACTGAGATAAGCCTTCTGCTCTCGGTACTTACAGCTAATTTCAAAAGAAAAAAAGCAATGATTACAGAAACATCTGTTATATTCGGGGATTAATCTATAGTCAGGAAGTCAAATTATAAAGCATTTAAGAGAGCAACATAGATGCATTGTTTCCTGCACACAAACTGGCACATATTTTCTATCTTGTTAAAAAAGTCAACTGTCAAATGTTGTGAAGATTTAACTCAATTAGGCATATCACTGAAATATGACATGCTGTGTACACAAAAATAAATTTGAGCATTAAGAATTTTTAAATTCTTAAATCTAAGTGATGTATCCATTACCGAAAACATTCTTCATTCATTGATTTGTTGATCAGTAATTCACAAATAAAGGCTATCAAGATAAGCCCTGGAATCACTTCAGGATTTATCAGATCACTAACCAGTGATAAACATGGGGAAGTGATCAGTATAATTAACTATACCAAATGTAACTTTGAAATACTCTGGTAACATGTTACTAAATAAATCTGCAACCCTAAATGATCACTTGAAAATACCGTATGTCTCATTGCATTCTAAAAGCTTTACATTGAAGGACAATATAGGGTACCATACTAACTTTATGTTGTCAGATTTGTATTTGAAATATAATAGTCCTTAACTTTTTAAATTTGCCATTTCACTTGCAGAAATCAACAATTTAAGTTTAAATTTAAGCTCTTCATCAAACTAGTTTGAAAAACCAAAACCTCACTGGAACATGAACTCACTTTAGAAAACTTGTAGGATCAAAACCAAAAGAAACAATGCCTATCAAACTATCTTAAACCAATTTTCAGTACAGCATCTGTACATAGAAAAAAAAGTATTTCAAAATTAGTCAACAGCAATTTGTGAAATGCAAAGATATTAGATTATCTTACAAGGTCCTGAAGTTGAAACCTCTGGTTCTCATTCAGCAGATAAGAACTCTGATAGGTGGATCATGCCAAATCCAATCTGAGCATATTGGCTGACTGCGTGACAAACCATAATCGTAAAAATGGTACCTCAGGAATCAGCACCACCAACTCCCGGGGCCGGTCATCCCCGTCTCCCTTTTCCTGATCCTTTCCAAACCGGTATTCCTTCAGAGTCAAGTTGGACGCTATCTCGCACATGCCGGGTTTTGCGAAAGGATCGATAGGGCCCGATTGGCCATCCGCAGTCAGGCTCTTCCAGCACGTCTCCGGACAAGGCAGCCAATCATGTCCATTTCTAGGAAGGGGGGGAATTATGAAAACCCAGGCGACAAGAATGGCACTTAACAGAGTTACCTCCCTTTCCCAATTTTTTTTTTTTTCTCTTGAGTCGACAGGCTGTTTTTACTTCTCTCCCACTGAAGACCGACGGTTTATTCTTGCAGGCTAATTGATCTTATGGAGAAATGCTAATAGAGCTTAATTTCGCCTACTATCACTCAAGCTTTCCCGGAAGGATTTGGGAATCTTTACACAGCAATCCATTGTGGCCACTTGTGGAGTTATTGCACCTAATGTAATGTGTCATACAGTCTTTTAAGGATCAAAGTCCCGTTAGAGCAATAAACCTTAGTAAAAAAAATTCTGCACCGATATCTAGAATCAAATTGCGCCTCCCTAATTGTACTATGAATGAGCTCCCCTGTGCAGCTTGAAACCACCGCCCTTCAGTGTGGGCTGCTAATGCCAATCAAGCTGCTGTTTACGCACACGAGTTTGGGATAAACCCTGCGAAACAGAGGATTTAATATATTAAATATGCGTCGGGTCCAACCCATCCAGGTTCCTAGGAAAGTGAACGGAAAACTCATTGCCTGAAAGAGTCGTGCCCAATGGGCAGCTTCCACCCAAGTGCAGCCACTGCAACAATCCGATCCCCGCTTCAGCGTTTATTTTCCCCCTCTTCACCGGCCTTCCTGGATTATAAAGCACCCTCCCACCCACCTCGCAAATCAGAGCCGCTTAATTCCGCGCCTTGCTAAGAGCGCGCCGCACCACCACCCTACCCCGCCCTTCGCGTTGCACAACAACGACGCCTCTCGGTGGGGCGTGACGTCCCAAGATGGCGCCGAAGCGCTTCCTCCACCACTCTGGCACCGCCCGCCTCTATTTCCGGTGCTCGAAAGACCCAATGAGAGCTGTCCCGTCCGCGAGACCCCACCCCCCCGGCGGCGCCAGCCAATGGGAGGAAGCGGAGGTTGAACGCACGCGAGGCGGGTGGCGTCGAGGCCGCGATGCGGCGGCTGAGTCGGCGCGGTGGTGAAATTTCTGGAAGCGACGGGGCGCTGTTGTTCGGGAGGGTGCCGTCTCGGAATCCGTAGCCGGAAGAATCGGGCGGGGAAGGCAGAGCCGCGTGGGGAGCATGAACCACAAAAGCAAGAAGCGCATCCGTGAGGCTAAGCGGAGCGCGCGCCCCGAGCTCAAGGACTCCCTCGACTGGACTCGCCACAACTATTGCGAGAGCTTCCCGCTGAACCCGGCGGGCTGCAAGGTGAGCGGGAGGGCTCGGAGAAGAGTCTAAATAAGGAGGCTGCGGCGGGGAAGGTGGGTGGCGGGGAAAGGGAGGCAGTCGAAAGCCTCAGCCGGACAGGCTCTCTTATCGGGACAGGAGGGGATCAAATCCCTTCCCGGGGGTGGGGGTGGGTGGGACACATCCTGAGAGGGGTGGCTCGGCTTGCTTGTCAGATTTTGTAACCCCTTCCTCCGGGATCTCAAGGCGGGTTATGTAGAGACCGGTCTCTTTCTTCGGCTGATCTTACCGACATCAACCCCGCTTGAAAGGTTGGGCACCGAGAGAGATGAGAGGCTTAACCCACCCCACCCCACCCCAGTCTCTGTAGGGATTGTGTCGGCTCTAGGGTTCAGGATCGACCCCGAAAGATCGATGGGGCTATTATCCTTTATTATTGCTATGGTTATTCGTAATGCTCTTAGTTAAAGTAGCAATTATTAAGTTATTTTTAATATAGAATGTTTGGCGGTCGATAAACAATCCGAAGGTTCAACGAAGGGGTCGCGGAAATGAAGAGTTTGGGGACAAGATAACATCTCAAAAGTGAGGAGGGTCCTTAGCACGGTGGCTAAAGCCCCTCTCGCGGGTTGTATTTTGTACTGCTTCCATTAAAGTGGTGGGAAAGGAACTGGGAGTAATTATAAGGCCACAAAGAGGAGGGGGTCAATTTATTTTCCAAAGCACCAGAAGGCAAGACAAGAAACAGTGGATGGAAACTGATCAAGGAGAGAAGCAACCTGGAATTAAGGAGAAACTTCCTAACAGTGAGGACAATTAACTAGTGGAACAGCTTGCCTTCAGAAGTTGTGACTGCTTCATCACTGGAGGTTTTTAAGAAGAGACTGGACAGCCACCAGTCTGAAATGATAGGGTCTCCTGCTTGAGCAGGGAGTTGGACTAAAAGACCTCCAAGTTTCCTTCCAGCGCTATTCTGATTCTGATGGTGCGTAAAGGATGCCTTGTTGAATTCAGTGGGACTTAATTGCTGGGTAAACGTGGAAACTTTTTCTGAACAAGAATTGATGTTTGTCAGAGAGAACCTACACTTGTATATTTTTAACTTTTTAATCACCAGAATTATAGATATGAATGGAATAATAAAGGGAAAAAGAAAAGGAAATGTTCATAGCAGATAATTATTTTAAGATGTTTATGATATGCTGAGAAGACATATTTATGTAAAGCAGATTTCATACAAGAATATGTGTAGGTAGAGATTAGTTTAGACAAAATATAGAAAGTGAAGAAAAGGTGAATTATAAAACGTAGATCTTGTAAGAATAGCAAGGAAAGTGGTTGCCTCCTAAAAGTTAAGAGGAAGTCTGCATGCTGGACAGGAGCACATGTTAGATAAATGCTTGTATCTTTTATATTTTCATGGAATCCAGTCCTGTTCACATAGTAGGAAACATTTTTAATTATATGTGGTGTAGTTCTTAGTAGCTGTAAATAAGATTAAGCAATAATTGGGTTGTTCACTGCTGAGTTAACTTATGTCCAATTTTTAAATGGAACAGGAACTGAACCTACCATAAGCAACAGTGTGGCTTGCTACAAATAAAGTTGATAAAATCTCATTCAAGTTGAGCTTAACTCATGGTCACTTAATGGATTTCAGCTTATTAAGTATGTATGTCTTTAGACAAATTTCATGCCAGTGAGATATCTCAGTATAAAATAATGGAAGATGAAGGTAAGGATATGGATATGGGTCCATTTTAGTTTCAGGTATAGAGTACTTCATTCTCAACCAGAGAAATTTGTTTTTGGGACCGCAGTTGAGACTGCCATTCTTTTCCATCAGACCTATATAGATTTTCCTTCAAGCTTTGTTTGCTTCACAAAACTGATTTTTTTTAAAGGGGAGGCAGAAAGCTGATGGAATTCTTTCTATTATTAAACAGTAGGAAGTCAGAGCCTTAGTGCATGTGTTATGTATCACCCAGGGTTCAACCAGTAGATTCAGTTTTATACTTTGCTCACATTTAGAACATAGACTGTTCTTCCCTATTTCTTTTGACTGTCTCATCTCTCGTCATAAGTTTTGTTTAGTTTTAAATTTTTATCTTGCAACCTTACTAGGATTGGAAATAAATATACTAGTCCTCGACTTACAACCAGCTTCGTCAAAACAGCCCTGCCTGATCTGCTGGAGGCAGTAGCCGGGTTGGCAGTGGAGTTCCCCAGACTTATGGTCCTGGGGGACTTTAATCTGCCGTCCCTCGGTGAATCCTCGGAAGCAGGTCAGGAGTTCATGGCTTCCATGACAACCATGGACCTGACCCAAGTAGTTCAGGGTCCGACCCATGGGGGGGACACACGCTCAACCTGGTATTTCTCTCAGGGCAGTGGAGAGATGATCTGCTTTTAAGGGGTATAGTGAACTCTCCCTTGTCATGGTGAGACCATTCCCTGCTGAAGTTAGACTTTATGGCGTGCCGTCCCTCGGTGAATCCTCGGAAGCAGGTCAGGAGTTCATGGCTTCCATGACAACCATGGACCTGACCCAAGTAGTTCAGGGTCCGACCCATGGGGGGGACACACGCTCAACCTGGTATTTCTCTCAGGGCAGTGGAGAGATGATCTGAATTTAAGGGGTATAGTGACATCTCCCTTGTCATGGTCAGACCATTCCCTGCTGAAGTTAGACTTTATGGCACCACTCCCTCATCGCAGGGAGGTGGAACCGATTAGGTGGTTCCGCCCCAGACGCCTGATGGACCCGGAAGGG
>QLTV01003460.1:2960062-2982484 GCA_003457575.1 Thermophis baileyi | reverse complement strand
ATCAGAAGCGGGAGACTTCGCCCGGACACCACCATTTGGGTTCTTTTACCCTCTACGCATACGCAAAGCATTGCGCATGCGCAGAGGGTAGAAGAACCCAAATGGCGGCGACCGGGCTACCAGCTGACGGCAACCCGCAGGCACGGCCGAACCGGGACCTTTTTACCCTTGCAGTGACGGTGGCACCAAGATGGCGGGCTAACGCGCGCGGCGACCCCTGTGAAATGGTCGTTCGACCCCCAAAGGGGTCGCAACCCACAGGTTGAGAACCGCTGTCCTAAAGGAAGAAATGCATACTGTTCTTGCAGTGGAGGGTTCAGTTTGTTACCTAGGACTTGCTTGTCCTCACTCAGTGCACAGAAATTAGAATAATCTGATATCATACATTTTTTTTAGAAATGATTTGGAAAACACCCTGTCTTAAAATATTTTATTCATCATGTTAAAATAAAATATTCCACAATGGTTTTTTTTTTCTTTTTTCAATTTTTCCAATTTTTTGGAAAAAAAACACAAAAGCCTTCAGGAAAAAAATGGGAAAAAACCGGGTTTTTTTCCGAATTTTTCTGGTTTTTTTCCGGGCCTTCACATCTCTAGGTAAGGACGGGGCTGCTGCAGATTACACCTACATAAGAACTAAACGACACCTGCTACTTAACCCAAGCTATAGCTATATACATAAAGACAAAAAATCAAAACTCTCCATAAAAGAGGAGAGGTAAGATTCTCAACCAAAATCAATGACATTATTAATTGAATCTAAGAAATCCTGAGAAGGGATCTGCCTGTCCCGCGTGGTACTGGAGGACAGTACCTTGAAAGAGCTATGTTGTCCATTTCGTATGAAGTTGCAAACTCTGCTTCTGCCGATTATACCAATTAACATATTCAGAAGAAACATTTTAGAGACAAACTGCATGTGCATGAATGTCATTCATACTTCTGTTATGACCTCCTCCAAGTAGGGTATTTCATCCCCTTCCTCCCCCCCCCCCCAATAGTAAACCATTGATAGACCACAAAAGAGTGATTGAGTATTAAGCTTAATGTTGAGGAAAGAGAGGCTTACAGTATGTTGGTGAGCCTTTCTTCCATTTTGGCTGCTTCTACTTGGGGACTTAATTGAGGCAGCTGGTCTTAAATTGGTACCGGTTAAGGCCAGCTCTGTCTATAAGAAGATATCTACAACTTGGTTATGGACAGGCATAATATAATTATGTCTTCTCTCTTACTGCATTGCTGGTTATCATTCAACAACCCTTTTCTGGATGTCCAACTCCCTTTTCGGTAAAGGCCGTTCTGCCGTTTCTTGTGTCTAGTTTGCATGCACTTTGTAGCATAGTTGCCTCAAATTCTCTCTAATCTGGACTATCTTGGCAAGTTACCTGAGTTTCTTTTCATCCTATTGCTTCCAACAAAGTGAATAGGCTTCTCTCTGAACCATTGTGAGCTAGATCCTTGCCTATCCTGGCTCTTTGTGTAGTTGGGGAGGGTGGGTAATTCTGTGGACCTGGGAAATCGTGAACACCTCTTTGCAGGCGGGTTTGATGCCAGCAGCCTGTAAGGAGGCATTAGTCATCTCCTCCTTAGGAGGTCTTCTCTGGATCTAGAGGTCTTAGATAATTATCGCCTTTCCACATTTTTGTGGAAAAATGTGTTGAGACACTTGTTTGGGATCAACTACAGAGCACTGAAGAAGAAGTGGGTTATCTGGACTTGGTATCAGGGTTCACACCCTGGCAATGGATAGAGTTGGCATTGGTTGCTCTGTTGATGAATTACATCAGTACCTGGACATAGATAGTTTGCTTGTTCTGGTCCTTTTGGACCTTTTAACAGCCTTCAGTATAATTGACCATGGTGTTCTTCTAGATGGGGTATGGGGATTGGAGGCACTGTTTTGCAGTAGTTCTGCTGCTTCCTTTGTAGTTCAAATTGATGGTAGTTGCAAGGGAGAGAATAGCACGTAACTCCAGGTCAGAGACACTCTTGAAGTCCTACCACAGCCTGGAGTTTTGTGTGATTTTGGATGGAAGAGAACAGGCTCAAACTAAACCCTAGCAAGAAAAAGCTACTGATGATACATCAAGGATTTTCTACAATCCGTGTTTTGTTTCTGGATGGGGTTTAAAACATATAAGTAGTCCTTGCTTAACGTCCATTTGTTCAGCAACCATTCAAAGTTACAGTGGTGCTGAACAAAGAAACAACTAGTCCTTAAAATTCTGGCCATTGCAATGCCACCCATGACCGCCTTTTGGCTGCCTGCCAACTTAATTACCACCACCTGGCTCTGCTCATCACCGTACCATGTGCCACTGCTTCTGGGCCTTCTTTTGCTCCAGAGCCTTTGACAGAACCTCTGCTCATGTAGAGGAGCGGCGTGCAGTGTGGCAGGCAGGGCTTGTGACAGTAGGGTAGATGGGCAACCAAATGGACAGAGATGAGGGGGGAGGTAGGTGGATGGGGGTAGTTTAAGCGGAGGCAGTCCCTAACCTTTTTCCAAAAATGGCTTGGATCTGGTGAGTCCTCACTTAATGACATTGGATAACCACAGCTGGGATTGCCAAAACTGCCATTACTAAGTGGAACAGTCGCATGACACTTTATTTAATGATGGTTGCTAATCCCAATTATGGACTGTTAAGTGAGGACTATCCTGTTTCCCCCAAAATAAGACATCCCCTGATAATAAGCCCAATCGGGCGTTTGAGTGCATGGCAATAAGGCCAAGCGCTTATTTCAGGGTTCAAAAAAATATAAGACAGGGTCTTATTTTGGGGGAAACACGGTAGTTGTACTGGATGTTGTTCCTCAAATGTCGTGGCTGCTTTTTCTGATGAAGCAAGCCTTATAAAAATTGCAATTTTGAATTTATTTATTTATTTATTTAACTTATTATTTCTTGCTTAGTGCGATTCTAGCTCTGAAACCGAAGGAATGGTGCATCGAAGAAAAAAACGGAGAACATGCAGCATGATGGGAAATGGTGATACTACCTCTCACGATGACTGTGTGAGCAAAGAGCGTAGCTCCTCCAGGTATTAAATCAAACTACTCATTCTTACCAGCCAGTGATAAAAGTTAGTGAGATCTATAGCTGTGAACTAAACTAGATTGCCGTCAGAGAATAATCGGGAATATCTATATAAAGCTTATCCCATTATATGTAACCAGATATCCCATTTCTAATGCTCTAAACTGATTTTTTTCTATTTATCAAAAGTCCTAAGGAGGACTTTTCTTCACTCATTAATTCTAAGTCTTTTGTCAAACTATTTTCTTCACATAAATAGAATGCACACAACTGAAAATGCTGTTGTTGAGGTATTGGATCAAATGTTACACTTGTAAAAGACTTTAAAATGCTACAATTAGCAATGGAGGAATAAGAATATAGTGTGCAATTATATAATGGAATGTCTTATATAGTTATGTCCCTGTAGTGCTGTTGCCTGAAATACCTCCAGGGTAACTATATTCTATCAAAGATGATTATTTATATTAGATCTTCCTTTTTAAAATTGTATATGTTGATATGGCTGGGAGATTATGGTTGGGCTACTAAGTGACTAAAAGCAGCTGACAAGGTCACATAGGAAAGTAGCACCGTCTTTTTTTTAGATCATTCTTTATAAATCAAATAGAAATCAAATAAATATAGTTAATGAATTCTAGGCACACTAGCTTTTGCTTAAGAGAAAATCCTGAATTTATACAGACCTTATATTTCTGTGGCAAGGGATGCGGTGGCTCAGTGGCTAAGACGCTGAGCTTGTTGATCAGAAGGTCGGCAGTTCAGCGGTTCGAATCCCTAGCGCCACATAACGGAGTGAACGCCCATTACTTGTCCCAGCTTCTGCCAACCTAGCAGTTCGAAAGCACGTAAAAAATGCAAGTAGAAAAATAGGGACCACTTCGGTGGGAAGGTAACAGCGCTCTGTGCGCCTTTGGCGTTTAGTCATGCCGGCCACATGACCACAGACGTCTTCGGACAGCGCTGGCTCTTCAGCTTTGAAACGGAGATGAGCACCGCCCCTAGAACCGGAAACGACTAGCATGCATGTGCGTGGGAACCTTTACCTTTACCTATATTTCTGTGGACAAAATCTCAGGGTAAATATCTCATCCCTCTTAATTTTTTGTATCTAAATTCTCACCAAATATTGAATGATCAAAGGCTCTTTCTCTAGTTCCTTCTGATTTCATTTGTTGTCACAGTGAAAGAGATTCCTTTGATGTTGAAGAAAATAGGATTACTTACAAGAAATCTAAGATGCATAGTTTTCCAAGGAAAGACTGTATTGTCACTTGCATGTTACAAGAAACTTGCCATGACAGATATTTATATATATATATATTTTTTTTTGACAGAATTAGGGAATCTTGTGGAAGTCGTGCTCATCCATGAAAGATAACAAGACCTTCTGCAGATAGTTGCGACCAGCCAGATGTCCTCTGTTCCTCCCACCAGCTGTATACTTGAAGCTTTTTGAAGACTTCCCCACTCCATTTTTATTTTTAAATCTAAACTTTTAACTTCTGTTCCCTATTATCAAAGTCTGACGTCTTGCTAACTAAAGGAGAACACTCAAGATTTCTATGTGTTCAAACTTTTTTTCCATATTCTACCAGACAACGGTAATAAACGGAAGGCAGTGTTGATGTCTATAAAGTCATACTATAGTTTCCAACACTATACAGTCAACAAAGGAAATGGCAAATTTCTACTAAAAAAACTGTCTTTTAAAACAAACCCTGCTCCAATATTGTCATATGTTTACAAGATGAATTCTAGTGCATTAACAACTGGGGGTCAGACATACAACCGTTAGTCTGCAATTGGCCAGCAGATCTTTCATTATAGCACAAGCAAACCAAGATGATTCTTCTATTGTGTAAATTATTACATGTAAAAGCACCTTTTATAATT
Source organism: Thermophis baileyi (assembly GCA_003457575.1). Lineage (NCBI taxonomy): Eukaryota > Metazoa > Chordata > Lepidosauria > Squamata > Dipsadidae > Thermophis > Thermophis baileyi. The sequence continues at coordinate 2,977,551 of QLTV01003460.1, read as the reverse complement.
CTGAATATATCGGTAACATCAATCCAACCATGGACTAATGAGACTCTTACGAAAATATTGTTTGAACCAGCAGTTCATCATCATTGCTTCATTTTTTTTCTATTTTAATATTTTAAAAAACTGCAGATACTTGCAGTCACTTTGGAAGTATAACCCAGAAACAAATGGAGATGGGAAAAACTAGCTGCCTCATTTATCTCTCCCTGTGGGAATTTCTGGAAACATATGAAGGTAGAAGGATTTGTTTCCTAAAAGGAGTGGGTAGAGTCTGAATAAATATAAATAAAATATCTATTTAATGAGGAACTGCTTTTTGGGAGCCTTCAAACTTTCTACTGTTATCTACTGTTTTAGTGTTGTAGATATTTGAGGTGTGTGTATTCTGTCCTGAATAATGTGGTTGTATGTCTGTCATGACAGCTGGATTATTTCAGGGTGTGCTGCTGTTTCAATGGCACTTTTGTTGGTAACAGAGACTGGTATTCTGTTCTGAGGTGCGCTTATATCTCCATTTATGAAGGTAATTCCATTCCAAGTTGAAAATATTACTGTAGATACAGCAAAATGAAAATATTCTGTACACTGATTACCCTTGAGAATGCAATAAGTGATTATTGAGATTTTCTTACAAGGTATGGAGTGCAGGTTATTTAATTCTATTCTACATAACTGAAGATGCCTAAGAAAATCCATATTTAGTGGATGGTGGAATGTGAAATCAGCTTGTGCATGGCCATTTACTAACTGACTCCTGGCCAGAGTTAGGGTGTGGGTGGAGTGGCAATTTTAGCTGAATGTTCCTTATGAGGAGATGTTCCAAATGCTAGTAAGGAGTAGTGTACAGAATTTTCAAAAATTGCTTCCTTCTCTCTGTATCTTCCCCCTAGTAGGAACCTCATTTTAAAATCTAATTTCTCTCTGCAAATGGAATTTACTTTTTAGACAGGATGTTCTGGAACAGCCCATTATGTTTCTGAATACAGTTAAATCTTGTTTGACTAGACCTTGATACAATGAACTATGGCTTGGGTTTTAAGATTCATTAAATGTTCAAGTTGCAGGTTCTTTGCACACAGACAGGCAGGAACACTTCCTTTAACTAGAAATCTGGTATATTTGTGACACAAGGAATCAGATAAATCTATTCAGTCATAGGTTCTTATTTTGGTTTTAATCAGGAAGTTAATATGAAAGAAAGAAATAAGCATTGTTTTGACTGATAAAAAAAGAACCCTCCATATGTGGCATTTCCTATATAATGGAATCTGATTTTTCAGAACAAAGAAATAGACCTGAAGCTTTTTTGTTCGGTTTGCATGAAAAGTTACTAATAATGGCATTCTTAGCAATAGTAGCCATAGACAGTAGTGGAATGGCATAAGTTTTTAAATCTTTTTAATAATGATGGGGTTTGTTTATAACAGCTGTTTGCTTCTGATGTTACATTTTATATTTCAGATTCCCAAATTGAAAAATAAACTTGGTTATTCCTTCTTTTAAAAAAGAATTAAATTTTATTTATAAAATTGGGCATACTTGTACATGAGACTTAAATTAGGATTTGCCTCCAGTACTAACAATTATAGATTTATGTAGTGTTTAATTTGGTTTAGCTGTGCTTTTTCTCCTATATTTTTCTCCTATTAAGCTAAAGCCAGTTTACCAAGTTATAAGAAGGTCTTCTAAACAATGTATTTAGGCTAAACACTAAGATGGGCTTTTGTCGTCTTCTTTTGAACAGTAGCTTTTGTAAATTATCTTTATGGATCACAGGAAGATACATGTTTTGAAGAAACTACATGTATAATAACTCAGTCCTGGTATTTTTTTAAAAAAATTCTCGTTACAAAGTTAATTTCTAGTTGGTTATTAATTCCACTTTATTTTCTCTTTAGTCCAGTTGATTATTAATTCCACTTTAGTCACCATTTACCAGAGAAAATACATGTTCTGAGAAACTACTTCATTATATTGAGTCAATTTACCCTAGACTTTTCCATATACCGTAGATCTTAATTCACATTTTACCAAGACCTAAATCTTTTTGGCACTTCTAAAGATAAAGCCCAACTAACTGGTTTGTATTGAAATCCATCCTAAGTGGAGCCAGCAATGCTCTGAATTTTATTTGTTTGATGATTTAAAAAAAAATAAGAGTCTTATTTTCTATTATTTAACATTTTGATTTAAATTTCATTCATGTCTCTATATGATAAGTAGTCAAAATTTTAAGAAACTGGAATACTGGATAAGGTGCAATATGAGGATGGTAGCCTCCCATTACTAATATAGAAGTTCAGAATGTGCTGTATTTCACATGTGAAGGTAAACAACTACTTCAGAATAGGCTTGGACATTGCTAAATACATGCTTAGCTATAATCTAGTAAACAGCAGGATAATACCTGTTAGTAATATCCTATGAGTATCAGCTACTCAAGATGCAATAGAGAGAGACTTTGATGAGTTTGGTGGTACGTTACAAGAGGTGGAAATGCAATATCTAGAACAGTGATGGCGAACCTATGGCATGCGTGCCACAGGTGGCACGCAGAGCCATATCTGAGGGCATGTGAGGCGTTGCCCTATGTCAGCTCCAGCGCGCATGTGCATGCTGGCCAGCTGATTTTCAGCCTTCCGGAGGGCTGGGGGATGTCGTTTTTGCCTTCCCGAGGCTTCAGGAAAGCCTCCGGAGCCTGTGGATGGCGAAAAACGGACCCAACAGCCCAACCGGAAGTTCGTTTCCGAACCGGAATTTGGGCCGTTTTTCACCCTCCCCAGGCTTCAGGAAAGCTGCCTGAAGCCTGGGGAGGGTGAAAAACAGCCCAATGGCCCAACCAGAAGTTTGTTTCTGAACCAGAAGTTGGGCCGTTGGGTCCGTTTTTCGCCATCCACAGGCTCCGGAGGCTTTCCTGAAGCCTGGGGAAGGCGAAAACAATCTCTCCCCCACCCTCCGGAAGGCTGAAAATCAGCTGGAATCCGTTTTTTGCTTCAGTGACTCCTGCGCGCATGTGCGGGCAGTGCGGGGGGAGGGCATTGCATTATGGGTGTGGGCACACGTGCTATCGCGTGCGTGCGCCCTTTTGGCACCCGAGCAGAAAAAGTTTCACCATCACTGATCTAGAAAGAACATCTTAAAATGCAGAAATGGAGAAATCTGGATTACAGGAAGCTTTAGTTTGAATAAACACAATAATGCAAGGAAAAAGGTTTTTCAAAGAGAAACATTGCCAACATCTAAGCAACATAAATGCAGTTTCTAACCTGAGACATTGCTGAATTAAAATCAGCTGAAAATGAAATGTAGTTGAGTTTCAGAAAATGAAATGTAGTCCAGAACCAATATTTTAAAAGTGACCTTTGTGAAATCATTGCTGGGTGCTTGTGATCATTGAGAATTAAGTCTTATTTTTAAAGTAAAGGTTTCCCCTGTCCAGTAGTGTCTGACTAGGGGGCGGTGCTCATCTCAGCTTCTTAGCAGAGGGAGCCATCGTTGTCCAAAGATGCTTCTGTGATCATGTGACCAGCATGACTATATATGCTTAGGCACAGGGAAATAGATACATGATAGCTATTTATCTACCCACATTTGCATGTTTTTGAACTGCTAGGTTGGCAGAAGCTGGGGCAAGTAATGTGAGCTCACCTCACATTACTGTTGAATGGTGCTCAGGGCTCAAACTCAAACTTTCCAGCTGACAAGCTCAGCGTCTTTAACAGCAGAGCTTAGAAGACACAATTTGTGCCTTCAAACTTGTGATGTAGTTCAGGTGTGTGTGTTTGACTCTTAATAAAATGCAGTAGCTGCACTGCTACCAGATAGTTTGCTTACATCACTCCATATTACCGATGATGGCCTTTCCCCCTGGCTAGCAATCATACAGAATAATCTCACAAAATATACCTTATATAGCTTCAAGCACTCAGTGGCAAAGACCTCTAACATTCCAACCTGTCTACCGTAGTAATTCTCTGAAAGTTCATGATTTTAGTCCTTGTCATCAGTTTACATTAGTGAATCAGCAAGTTCCATAAGCTGTCTCTGCAGCTGCAGCATAAGCATCATGTTATTTTAAGTAGAAAATAGTAGGTACTACGCAAAAGAAGCAAATCCCAGTCCCCTTGATATCTTCCTCTTTTGAGCCAGATCCTGGATGCAGTGATTAGCGCATCCTTGAGTGCCTGCCTTAACAGGAAGCAAGTGGCACACACCCTCTTAAACCATCACTGGACCCAACAGTGCTGGATAATACTCATCCAGTCTCCAACATCCCTTTTTAGGTTGTCAGGTTGAGCTTCAAAGGGCCTTAGGGAAAGTGGATTATCTGAAATTTTTTGGGTTGGATTTCAGGCCAGGACACAGCACAGAAGTGGCACTGATCTTGCTTGGAGATGAGTTCTGGCAGATTTGTGTTCAGTTTTCTGGTTCTCCTCGACTTCTCAGCAGCCTTCAGTATCATCAATCATGGTATCCGTCTAAAGCAGGGACTAGGAGGCACAGTGTTCCCCTTTCTTCATGGCTGGTTCCAATTGATATTGCTGGGGAAAGAAGTCAAGCTTGAGTTTCCTGATGTATGAGATTTCAAAGGCTCAATGCTGTTGTTAAAACATCTATATGAAGCCATTGGGTGAATTCATCCACTGGCCAGGGGTCAAATAATAACCACATGCTGATGATACTCAATTGAATAACAGGCTAACCAATTAATGCCTTCAAAATCTTCTCTTAGTATCTGAGGGGCCTGACTGGGGAGGAACAGTTAAAGGACAACTCTGACAAGACTTGGTGATTATGTGTTTTTGATTGTCCCAACACTTTCCACAACAGTGGCTTTCCACTTTCATCTCTGGATGAGTTTGTTCTTCCCCAGACAGATACAGCACGCAATAGGGAAATTCCTGGGTTCACGGTTGCAGCTCCATAAGCAGGTGGCAAATATGAGCAGAAAGAACCTTTTCTTTAAAAGAAAAAAACAAGGAAGTCCAGTTGTCTCCTGAAAAAGCATCTTTTGGACAACCATGACCTGGATGACTGAGAATCTCTACAGACTATGAGCAGAAAGGTTCCAAGTGTGCCAATTGAAGCCATTCCTAGATTGGATGACCTTTCTCCTAGAAGGGTCCTAGATCCTTCTTACAGTCACTCCTGCTGCAGTTACCTCACATATCAACAGCTGAAATGTATTCCATATGTGGCTGCCCTTGACAATCACTCAGAAGCTATAATTGATCCAGATTGTAGCAGCACAAACACTTATGGTGTATCTCAAAACCCTGCAATTAATAACCTATGCTGCTCAAACTGCACTATTGGTAAGTCCTATTCTTAAAACAAGGTCATCTGATGGGACTTGGATGTCATTCCTTCTGTCATGGAGTCTATCCTCTGGAAAAGGATCCCCACTGAGGTTTGGGTCACCCCATCCTGCCATCCTAAAGACCAAATATTTGCCCCCACGTTCTAACTTAAGAAATGTGTCCATTATGGGAATTTTATTAATTGGTATATTGATTTCTAGGTTATTTCTCTGTGTTGTATTGATTGCTGCTATGAATTGGATGGCTTACACATTTGAAATATAAAGGAAGGAAGGAAAACAGAGAAATGAGAGTTTACTTTCTAATAGAATGATCAGGGAGAGTGGATTACTCCAGCCAAAAAAATGTTTGGCTTTGCTGTGGAGTGATATATAAACCATGTTTTATGGTCTAGCACCAAGCGCAACCCAACTCTCAAAATTTTTCCTGGGAAGTTTACAGGATCCAATATTAACATGAAGATGGCTTTGTATCCTCCTCTCAAAACAGCCCTTCCTTTCCTTCCTTCCTTCCTTTGGTCTCTCCTTCCCTTTCCCCGTGTTAAGACTCATAAGTGGGAATGGCCATCCCGGCGGCCTCGGCTTGCCGGGAGTGGCACCAGAGGCAGAGGGGGGCGGGCCGCGGCCAAGTGACGCGGGTGTTGTGAAACCCTATCCCGCTTTCGGCTTCAGAAGAGAAGGGATTTAACCGACCGCCGCTTTCAGGCAGCTGAATTCAGTCCAGCTGCTCAGTTGCCCGGCGGCGGCGGCAGGAAGAGGAGGAGGAGAAAAAACAGCACGAGGGGGCGACGACTCGCCATCGCAGCTCCCCGGTCAAATTGCGGCCAGTGCTGTCGGGTCGCACAGCCGCCGGAGGCATGGATGTAGCGGTGGACTTGTACGTTGCAGTCCCGCTGCTTTTCACCGTCCTGGCCGTTATTCTAGCGTCGGTCTTTGTCAAGCTGAGATCCTCGGAAGAGGACAAAGCTACGGAGCCGGCAGCAAAGGAAGAAGGGGAGGCCAAGGCGAGCACTGCTGCGGTAGACCGGACGGACGGCGAAGCACTCCAGAAGGATGAGCGGGAACCGGAGGCGGCCGGAGCGGAGCCTCGGAAGGAGAAAGGAGAGGAAGAGGCGGTAATAAGCAGAGAAGCTGGAAGGGACGCCGTGGAGGAAATAGGGGCTGAAGAAAAGGGGACGAACGAAGAAAAGGAAGAGAGGCTTCGGGAGAAGGGGAAAGGGGAGGAGGTGGAGGACGAGGCTGCCCCGGAGGCGGTGAAAGCAGAACAGCGGAGTCACGTTCAAGTGGAGCGGAAGGTGCCCGGTCAGGCGGAGAGGGACGCGGTCGTTGCTGCTCCGGTGGCTTTAGAAGAGCAAGAGGAGGACGAGGAAGAGGAGGAGGAGGAAGAAGACGAGGACGAGGAGGAGAGCAAGGTAAGGATGCCGTGCCACGAGCAAGGGCGCTGCTGCCTTAGGCCACGCAGCGTGGGGATCTGCGCTCATCCGTGTCGAGGCACGCGAGGAGGGAGAGGACAAGCACGCTCGAGCTGTCTCAAGCAAATTCTGCAAGCCAGCCAACCGTGATGAAAAGTCCTGGGTTTTTTTGGGGGGGGGAGGGGGGTTAATTGGCGGAGATGCTCTAATTTTTTTTTCCTTCGACGGTCCTCTATAGATCTCCCCTTTCTTAATTAATTGCCTTTAGGACTTTGGGTCGCACGTGCCTCTTGCGTCAGAGCGGGAAGGGAGGCTGAGAGCGAGGCTGGATTTGATCGGTTTTAATTCCAGCCTCTCTTACTGCCTTGCTCTGTCTCGGTTAGACGCCAACCACCGAACATTCCTCTAAAATATATCCGTTACTATCGTCTTCCCCCTACACCGCCACCATTTGCTGTAACCGGCTGAGGAAAAGCCACCTGTTGCTCCAGAAAATGTGAACAGGGAGTGCTCTTAAAAGTGGTTGGATTGTGAAGTCCTCATTGCCGCCCACCTTCCTCCCTCTGAACAAATAAATACGTGCAACTTAGTGGGGTTGATAAGCCTTATCATAAGGCTTATCGTTAGCACGGCTTTGCGTATATACAGTCATGGAAGAACTAGGCATACCCAGTAACGTTTTTTGCTTGGGCTAATTTCAGAGAATCCTGCTTTAGGAGGAGCCTAGAGTTTTTCTCTCTTCAATATAAATTGCAAAGTGGGGGGGGGGGAGAAGGACTTGCAATCTCCCTTCTGCCTTTTGGCAAAGTTTTAATAAAAATCCCCTCTGGTGGCCCCTTTTGGCCTTGAGAAATTCCATCTCCCTGCTGCAGTTGGTATTTTTTTTCTCATAGTTGAGGAAGTGCGTGACAATCCAGGGATTCCTCTTTCCCCAGAAATGTGCCCTGGCTTAGCAATTGGCAATAGCATTCAAAAAACGGCTATCAATACCTGCTACATGCAGCTCTGAATTGTAACCACTTAAAAAGAAACGACCAATCCTTAAAGGGAGAAAGGGAGTGCCTTGCTGGAATGTTAGATTAACCCTGATTTTAAGAATGGAAGTTAGCTATACTTGGCCAGTTCCAGAAAACAACAGATGTTTGCCATTTCTACCCTAAATGTGGTTGGGTGGCACAGGAATTTGGTAGAAGTTTTCTAACAAATTTTATTCAAAGACATATTTATTAAAATTTGTTAGAAGCATAAAGCAGCATTAAATTAAGAGTTTAAATTTAAATTTGCTGGTCAGAAAAGATAGTGCCAGATTTTTCCCCCCACCACAGAATAACACAGCTATCTTCCCATGATGTTTCCATCTTGGGTAACTTGAACAGTTCAGTTCTCTCTGTATTTCTAAAAAAGGATGGGATTTCATTTTAAGAGGAGCTAACGTATTTATGGCTTCAATATTAACAGTTATTAGGCACTTGAGACTTAAATAGATGTTTGAGGAACTCAAGCATTCTAGAAGTGTAATCCCTCAGATTGGTCTCAGATGTGGTATTGATCATTTAAATAGGCTCCTTTCTACAAGTTCAGATGAATTCTCATTTTCTCCCCCCCCCCTTCCCCTTAATTTACATGTTTCTGGATTTGCATTGAAAGCACATTTCTTTGGTAGCTCAAATCCTGATAGGTGTTATAGTACATTCTTCTGTTCAATATGCCAGCCTTGCCCTTTTCAGAATATGCCATTTCTTTTCTCAAATTTTTAATTTTCTTTTCTGAGAACAGCATGCTCAATCTTTACTGGGGTGGGTTTTTTATTTGTTTTGGATGGGAGAGAGAAGTATTATAGCCTCCTAATAGTTTTTCTCTTGTAAATGAATGATGCCAATTTAACTGGGGGGGGGGGAGGGAGCCATGCTTAGAGAGTGAAGTCAAGATTACGGTCTAGGATAATTATAAATACAAAGATCACTCTGGATGGAACCAGGCTGGCCATTTTGAAGACTTTGAGAGGTTTGAAGGTAAATGTTTGAATACCACCCCTTCTGTTGCTATAGTTGCCCTATATGTCATTAAAGTGGCAATATAGATATAGGTCTCCCTCAAGTATCAAGCATGAGACAATTCAAAACATCTCTGTGTAGGCTTAAAGCAGCTTTTCTTAACTATTGCCCTCAAGATGTTTTGGAAGAGCAATTTCCAGAAGTTTCATCCTATGCAACCTTCAAAAATTAAAATGCTGCCACTGGTGAAAGCTTGGCATAGGATGTGTACACCATCTTAAGCACATTTTTTTACCATCTAAGCCAGGGGTGTCAAACTAGAGGCTCGCGGGCTGGATGCATCACACACAGGCCACGCCCACCCCAGCTCCACGAATGGGAAAAACGTTGCAAAACATCACGTGACGGCAACGTGACACAGCGGGTTTGACACCCGCCCTCTAAGCTCTTATGCCACAATGTCTTAGTCTGCTACAACATAGATGGGGCTAACTTCTTGAGATAGGTAAACTTAATTAGATCTGTTAGACCTTAAGCTCCATGAAGGAACTAGATAGACGATTTTGCTTTTAGCCACAAATTATCAGAAACCAGTGATAAAAAGATCCAGAAGGTGACAAAGAGTTCGCCTCCATGAAACAGTTGTGACATGAGCCCCCTCCATTTGTGGGAGACTGATGATCTCTGTACTTTCTGAAGGATAATTATGCATAATTACATACCTGTATAGAAATGGTGCCATTGCATGGGATAGCCTGAGTGTCAGGTTCTGTCACCTGAACGCTGCCCTCACAAAATGCGAAATTGTATAAAAGTAATTGTCATGATGATCGTTCAACTATATGGAAATAATATATGGTGTTTCCAGAAGCATTGTATTGTAGACAATGTGAATTCCGTATTATTACACTTATACCAAATTATCTTTATTAGCAGGGCTTGAAGATCTGAATGTGATTTTATTAGATGTGTGAGGGATCTAATTAATGAGAGACTTGACTGAAACATGTCCCAGAATACTTTGATTCAGTTGAGATCACTGGCTTTGTTTGCTGTAAAATGCATGCCAACCGTAATCAGCAATAAGAGTGAGGGGATCTTAATGCAAAAGATCTGCAGAGATCCAAAGTCCATTTGGACTGCAATGTCAAGAATAGTCTACTGCCAGTGAATCTTGTATCCATTTTGTTATTTTCATTTTGTTTCTGATTCATCCACTTCTGTTCCCTGCCTCTTCAGCATCTTTTAATCCAGCGGTCCCCAACCTTTTGGGCACCAGGGACCGATTCTATGGGGGGGGGAATTCCTCGCGGGGAGGGCATTTCACACACTACCTAGATCTGGAGCATGTGCAGATGAAGCTTTGCTTGCTTGCATGGCCCGGTTCCTAACAGGCCATGGACTGGTACCTCTCCATGGACTGGAGGTTAGGGTCCCCTGTTTAAATCTACCAGAAATGAGGCTGATAAGGGAACCAGTGATTCGCAAGCCAGACAGAATTGTTATGTCAGAACTCAGCAGGAGCTCCTAGTCTTAAGGCCATGAAAAGAAAGACCACATATCCATAAATAAATATCCAACTCATAAAGTTGGAAGAAAAAGCCTTAGAATTTAAATTCTGGAGCAAAGATATGTTTAAACTTTGATTTCTGCTTTCTGCATTAGGCAGATCTTTTGTATATGACTTCATTCTTGTTGCAGTAAAGAAACTATATTAGCCAAATGTGTTTGTGAGACTTCTGCTGATTAACCAGAATAAGAGGTTGATGGCTTGAGATCCAGAATCATAGCATTATAGAGTTGGAAAGAACTGAAAAGATGTTAAGGCCATGCTTGAAAAAGCCTGACATAAAGTTAAAATTATTTTCAGTTGAATTCAGCATCTGCTTTGTTCATGGAGAAGCTTACGGATCTCTCTTGGCAAAACTTGGAAATGATTTGTCATTGCCTTACTCCAGGCAATGACATTGCTTTTCATCCTTGGCAACTTTAAGCTGTGTGGACTTCCAATTACCAAAATTCCCCAGCCAGAGAATGTTACCTGGGGAATTCTGGGAGTTGAAGTCCACACAGCTTAAAGATGCCAAGGTTGGAAAACACCACTGTAAGGTGTTTATTAACTATCCCAGTGATGGCGAACCTTTTCAGCACCGAGTGCCGAAAAGGGAGCATGCGCACGCGCTCGTCAGGGCCGCAACCCGGAAGAAGAGCTGCCCAGGGGGCATGCGCGTGCCGGAAAATGAACTTCCAGTTTCCGGTAACTGGCGCGCATGTGCGTGCGATGATCAGCTGGCCAGCACTCATGCTCACACCGGAAAACGGAAGACCAGCTCTTCCAGTTTCCGGCACTGCCGCACGCACGAAGGCCAGTTGATCGTCGCGCGCATGCGTGCCAGAAACCCAGAAGAGGAACGGGCGATGCCACGCGTGCCAGGCGACATGGCTCCACGTGCCATTTCGGGCATGCGTGCCATAGGTTCGCCATCACAGAACTATCCCATCTAGCCTACAATCCTGGAAATCCCTACAAGTTTCCTATCCAACTAATAACCAGACCCAAACCAGTTTAATATCATAGCCCAGACAAAGCTATCTATGGCTTTCAGCTCAGATTAAGACTTAATTTTGCTTTTCAAAGCAAACCATAGAATGAGTGCCTAGCCCAGTGGTTCCCAACGTGGGACCCATGCCCCACAGGAGGGCAATTTGATTTTTTATGGGGGCAATTGGAACCTTGTTTAAACCAAGTTAATGGCCTTTTAGGCTTCCTCCGCGTGAGTAGGAGTTCACTTTTTGAAGTGTAAGAATTATATGTCGGGGGGGGGGGGCATCAAGATTTTAGAGATGCTTAGGTGGGTCATGGCCAAAAAAAGGTTGGGAACCACTGGTCTAGCCAGTTGTATTAAAAACATGCTGCTTGGGTCCAGACACCATTTTGTGCAAGAAAATGAAATTCCTCTCCCTTAATTGCTCCATCTCAAAAATAATCTGACTGATTATTTTTTATACTCCAGCCTTGTTCTTCTGCCTCAGGGATCTGTTTATCTTTGCATAATTTCCCAGGAGAAATATTGGTGACATGGAAATGTTGCCCCGAAGCAAGTCTGCTGGTCAAGCTGTCCATTAGCCAGCTGGGCTTCTTAGCACTGCTTGAAGCTACCAGCAAGGTGCAGAGCATGGACCAGCCTCCCCAGGTGGAAACTCACAGCAGAGCCTGTAACACACAACATTAACCAGCAGCCCCTAAGGTAAAAATGCTTGGATGGAGCCTCTCTCCTACAAGGACTGCAGAAATATCTCAGAGAAGCAGAAGTAACATATGTTCCTTTTAAAGAATGGCTGTTCTTTTTCTTCTTTCCTTTTCCTCCTCCTGCTCCTCCTCCCCTTCCTCCCGCCTGTAGACTTTCTATGGTATCAACATTGATCCTGGCCAATATTTACCACCTCTTAATGAAAATATTGATAGGTTGCTGGTATGTCTTGTTATATGATTATTGATGCAGACTAAAAGAGTATAATGAGGACCCAGATTGTTGGGAGCAATATGATGACTTTGTAAACCTCTTAAAGAGGGCTGTAAAGCACTATGAAGTGGTATATAAGTCTAAGTGCTATTGCTATTTACCTTGTCTCTTAACCTACTGAGTTGCTCTTCACAAGCAAATGACTGTTTTGTGATCTTTTTCTGAGTGTGAATTCTACACACACCTGCAAACTAACTCATTAAATTATAGCCTAGCACATTAGGCATCCAATCCCATGATTGATTTAAGGTTCACAGTGTTGGGTAGATTAAGGAACTTGGGATCATTAAGTAAACCATGGCTGTACGCTCATATCTCTTTTCCTAACTCCTCCCGAAAGATGTTCCTTACCATTATGACTGAGATTTCTTTGAGAAAAGTTGTGTTTTATAAAGTAAAGCCATCTGTTAATTTCTGTCCATGCCTGTCTGAAATAGCATTTTCCTCACATCACATCAGCTCTCTCATTGCTCTTTTCACCTACAATCATTTTCACAAAGCCATCTCTGCCCAGGAGGAAGGCAACTTCTGATATCTAGCCAAGAAAACTGCAGGGACTTGTCCATGCACCAAAAAGCCATGTCCTTAAAGCTGGCCTGTGGGAACAGGATTCTTCTACCAGATGACTCCCCCATTGAGGGCAGCTTGCTTTGGTTTGGTGACCAGTCACTCTAGGGCAGCTTGCTTTGGTTTGGTTGCCTCCAAATGTCTCAGGTGGCTCCCACCTTCTCCAGCCAGAAGGTCCACTAGCTATCAATTATGGGTTATACTTAAAATTGTTTGGAAGGGACCAGACTGGAGAAGGCTAATCACCAAGCCTAAAAATAATCCTAGGAGTGAAATGCCCCCACCAATAGTTATGTGAGACCCCAGCGTTCTACTCTACTCTCTTCTTCCTCCAGTTGTTCCCCAAAGAATAGGCATCAATGCAGTTGTCTGTCCTCAGCCAAAGCATGAAACCAGTCTTCAAAGGTTCCCATATAAGGAGAGTTGAGTCTGGGACTTGGAACCAGTTGCAGGCTGGGAGCCTTGTTGGTGGTTATCGGCCCTATTTATTAAAGCTGGGCACTGGAACAGGCCAGGAGGAAAAGGAAATCCCCAAATCCTTCAGTTATTCCTTTTATTTTTAATACAAATAAATTCGTTTGTTTTAATGCAGTCCATGGTACTTTATGCAGCAATGGGGACTGCACCAACATAGAACTAGGTCTTGTGAGCAGTCCTATGAGAGAAGCTGCCCATCCCTTTGATAGACCCAAATGGACCTCGTGGGCTGGCTTAGGGGCCCATCTTCTCTGAGTCAATTGATCCAGGCTATTCCAGAATAAGCTTGATTCCACTTTAGTCTAACACCAAAGATCCCAAGTGATCTTAGTGGGAATGAAAAAGACTGCTATTTAGGGACTCCAGTTTTGTGGTATTCCAATAAATCTAGAAGCTGATCGGTTTGGAATGGCTGATATAAAGACATTCCAAATCTAGCCTATATTATGGAGCCTTGTATCTAATGTTCAGGAGTTCATTAAAGACTTTTTGGCAAGAAATCACTGTCTGTACTGGCTCACACTGCTTTGGGGGAAAGGGAGGAAAAAAGCAAATGTTATCCGTCCCTACCAACTATATTTGGATAAACTCAACAATTCACAGGCTGGCCTCAACAGTTAATCCGGGAGGGCATGTGACTCAGAACAGCTCAAAGAAAATCTGGATCTGGAAGTGCAGCATCCTTATCACTTCAGGGGGAAAATCAATGCAGCCTTATGATACCAAGAATCAGAGGAACAGTGTGTATCAGAGTGAGGGCCCCGTGGGGGATGAATGAGCAATGAGCTTGGCTGGAATCGGGATCAGAACATTTTGATTTAGGCTAATCCAGTCCTATTTAGGTCATTGGTTTAACTGGTTGGCGTTGTCCCTTTTCATCCAAACTACTCAAAATGCGTTTTAAAGAATAATCAAACATATTAAAAGAACAGAGGTCTGGGAAAAAAATCCTGGGCTATGAAGGATGTGTTACAATTTTAGAAATTGCACTCCAAAAGAATGCAACATATAGCTAAACCAGACCCCCTCTTTTCTGAAGTTTTCAGCCTACATTCTTTGGAATTTTTCAAGGCTGTTGATCAAAGGGCTAAAAAAAAAAAAAAAGGAATGTGCTGGCTTAAAAACCTGCTGGTTTGTAGGAGGCTGGGGTGTGTTTCCCTTTGCTACTGCCACTAGAATTTGATTGCTAAATATTTTTTTAACAACTTAGATTGAAATAGCAGGAGATAGTTTTAAACCCCCTTCTGACTCTGTCCCACTCCACTGGATATTCAAAAGCAGGAGGGGGGAGAAAAATTGATCTATTCCTTCTCTGCTGTTCCCCCCCACCCCCCAGTAGTAGGAATAATAGACCTATTTAAATTCCTTTTCTTGGCTGCCTTTAGAGGGAGGCTTTTCTTGGCTGCCTTTAGAGGGAGGCTGTGCCTGACCAGCATCCAGAGGGAGAGACATTTTTCTGTATTGACTTAAGTGCTTGAAAGGTTTGGGCTGGCGGGGCTCGGTGTGAGCTGGCGCGTGCCAAGCGTCTTCTTGAGCAAGCTATTTGTTTAGCTCTCTCTAAAGGGAGCTCAGGGTTGGTGGCACTGGTCAAAATACTGTAGAGTGGAGCTGCCCTTTAGCCTTTGGAAACTCGACATCCTGAATGTTTCTAGCTAGAGCTAAAGTAAGCTCGTTTAAAAAATAATAATAATAGTTGAAATGTTAAAGTCTTGGACCAGATAGTGATTTCATGTCATAATCTTTGACCACAAGCTGAATGTTCAGTCCTCAGAAGAATTTTCTTAAAACTTGAAACGTATTGCTTTGTACCAGTCCTTCTAATGCAGCCTATCTCAATTTCCTCAAAATCTATGTGCATGATCTCAGGAATTTGTCATCTTGGAAGAGGAGACAAATCTAGTCAACGTTGGTAGCTGCTTTCCAATCTCTGGCAGCTTTTTCTTATCTTAACATGCAAAGGACTAAATTTAGGATCTTATGCATGCAGACCTACTGAATGATGATCTTCGTTCTTCCTTTCAGGCAGAGTTTCATTGTGGAGTTATGTTGTCTTGACTAACTATATCAGTGTTGCATTCTTCACTGGGTCATCGACTTCATGAGGTCATTTTCTTGAAGCCTTTTTCAATACAAATATTTGATAATGTTATTGTTACCATTGTAAGGTCGATAACCTCTGGAAAGATATTACACTGCAGTCCTGTTCTCATTCATCTGAGGAGAAATCGCAATTGAAACCAGTGGGGATGATTTTTGAGTAAATACATATAAGGAGCCAGGGGTGGGCTGCTAGGGGTTCACAGGGGTTTGGGAGAACCTCTAGCTAAGATTCTGTGCAGTTCAGAGAACCCCCAAATCCCACTCCTGGCTGGCCCCGCCCACCCTGCCCCGCCCCTCCCAGGAGTCCCCACGCAGCCCGTTTTGGATGCAGGTAAGTGCAGGGCACGCATGGAGGCTCGGGAGGGTGAAAAAAGGGGCTACCGGAAGTCTGGGAAGGCTGGAAACGGGCCTGTTTCCGGCCTCCAGAGGGCCTCCGGAGCCTGGGGAGGCCATTTTCGCCTTCCTGGAGGGTCGAGGAAAGCCTCTGGAGCCTGGGAGGGCAAAAATGCCCCCCCCCCCCCGTGGTCCAGGAGGCCGACTAGGCCATGCTCACCATGGCCACACCCACCCAGCAACCAGGCAGAGAACCCCTTGCTAAAATTTTTGAAGCCCACCCCTGTAAGGAGCATGCTAGGAATCCAGACAGACGTACCCAAGTTAACTGTATTTAAAAGGGAAGATCTCATGTTTGCTCATGTGGACTTCGCTATTTTTGGTTCCACAAAAGAGGTATTTCTTGCCATATCAAGTCAAACAATTGTTAACAGAAAGGAATGGGGAAAAAAAAAGCATTCATTGATTCTTGAGAAAGGAGAGATGGAAGAAGAGATGGGTCAGGATTGAATCTCTCCGAACCTAGACTTTCTGCACAATCTGAAAGTTTATGTTCAGAAAGATGTGCAGCTTTTGTTTCATAAAGGACTATACTTAGCATTATAAACATACAAAAATAGAAGGTGATATATCACAGCTTGTTCAATTTGTTCCAATGTTTAATAAACACATGCAAAATAGTGCAGGTACTTCATAGTTACACACTGAGAATTAGACTCCTCTAAAATAAAATAAGAGCTGAGCTTTTACCACGTTGTCAAAGGAGAGGAAATGGAAAACAGACATAAAATCCTTGCCCAAACTGTCTGCCTCATGCCAAAGATTAAAATATTACAAAACTGCTTCTACAACTTTGAAAATACATATTTATTCGGAATAAATAAGTAGCAACAAAGATGAAAAAAAAACAGAGGAGGAGAAAAGGAGGAAAAAAAACAAAAAGGGGTGTGGGGAGGGTGGGTGGGGGGGGGGGGGGGGGGGGGGGGACCAGAATAGTTGCTCCCAAAGGAGGAATGTAAATTTCTGTTATCTAGATCTTATTTGGGGAGAAATATGACCACGTAACTACTTCTGAAGGCCAAGAAAGGGTTGCATGTCTCCTGGCCAATTTGTAATCTAGGCTGGCATGATTTGTATTAAAAGAACTTTACCTAATCAGGAATATTCTACATTAATTTATTACTCTTTAGATACCTGAGTGCCATAAGGTCAATGTCCCTTCTCCAGCAATATTAGTGCTTTTCTAAATAGGCAGATGGTGTCTCTTAATTGGATTGCTATAGCGGGAGACATAGACAAAACAATGATAGTCTGTTTTTCTTTTAACAGGCTGGGGGTATCATTTATTTATTTATTTATTTATTTATTTTATAAAATTTATATGCCGCCCAACTCCCGAAGGACTCTGGGCAGCTTACATCATAAAAAATAAAACATATAAAAACAATTTAAAAAAGAAAGGGGAAAAAAAAACCCCAACTATATTTAAAATAAAACATTCACACAACCATGCATGGGCCAATCAGAACAATTATTGGCCCCAGGCCTGCCGGAAAAGCCAGGTCTTAAGGGCTTTATGGAAGGCCAGTAAGATGGGGGTAGTACGGATATCGGGGGGAAGTAGGTTCCACAGAGTCGGAGCGGCTACAGAGAAGGCCCTCCCCCGCGGTCCTGCCAGCCGGCACTGTCTGGCCGACAGGACCTGAAGAAGGCCAACCCTGTGCGACCTCACTGGTCGATGGGAGGAATGTGGCATAAGGCGGTC
>QLTV01003460.1:2925057-2958109 GCA_003457575.1 Thermophis baileyi | reverse complement strand
TAACCCCCCCCTCTTGTCCCTTCCAGCTTTCAGTTATACATGCCAGATCTGCTCTCTCCTCCAGGATCAAATCCCGGATGAGAGAGGCTTTGTTAACGATCTTTGTTAACGAGCCTGAGGCCAGGGCCCTGAAAACCCAAGTCACCAGAAGGGACAGAACAAGAAAACGCTTTGATCCAGCGAGTTCTAGTTCTCCACACATGGTCTGCCTTTCGGTTCCCGCCATACCTACGTCTCCCAACCACCACTGGGATGCTCCGACCCGCCACCCTCCTTGAGATCCCATCCCCCACCTCAATGCCCCCCCTCTATCCGGCAGGCCGACAATATCATTCATACCAAGCCCAGGGTCAGATCTGGGCCCCCATCTGCTTCTGTTAGTGCACTCAGCAGAGGGGGCTCCATTTCCCTCCCCTGGCTCCCCCATTCTCACCAACACAACCAATCAGACATACTCTTCCATTCACAGTCAAACCAGACAACCCACCACATTCACACACAAAACATGGCTAAAATTGCTAAAAACTGGATGTGTGTGAATCCAGTACAAATATTAACTAGTTAGCTAAAAGATAGTTGCTAAATCTCCAGAATTTATGGATAAAGAGTTTGCTCAAATGTTATACATTTAGCACCTTCATGTCATCCTTCTTCACATATAGGGAACTGAGGGTATCCATGCATATTTTTATAATTTTATAGGTAGTCCTCGACTTACTATTACAATTGAGCCCAAAATTTATGTTGCTAAGTGAAACATTTGTTAAGTGAATTTTGCCCCATTTTACGACTCTTCTTGCCACATTGTTAAGCAAACCATTGCAGTTGTTAAGTTAGTAACATGGTGGTTAAGTGAATCTGGCTTTCCCATTGGCTTTTGCTTGTCAGAAGGTCGCAAAAGGTGATCACATGATCCCAAGACACAGCAACTTTCATAAATATAATCCAGTTGCCAAGCATCTGAATTTTGTTCATGTGACCATAGGGATGCTGCAACCGTGAAAAACGGTCATAAATAACTTTTTTCAGTGCCATTGTAACTTTGAACGGTCACTTAAATAAATTGTTGTAAGTCAAGGACTACCTGTATTGTGCTTGATAATGTTGTAAATGCAGTACTTTGCAATGTAGATAATAGACATGCAAGAAGAACAGGCCATGCCTAAATGCTGGCATGTTCATCAACAGAAAATAATCTGCATGAATAAGCTACCACCAGCTTTGGAACCTATAACAAGGCATGGTGGCATCAAAACAAGTGTATCAAGATATCACCATATAAACTACGTAAGTCTGACTTCATGACGTGTGTGATCACACAACCCATTTAAAGGCCTGTTGCTAGGTACAAATGAACTTTTGTTATCTGAGTTCAGTACAGGTAATATTTTTCAAATAAGTCAGTTCATAATTTTCAGGCAGGGATTTGAGTAAGTCAGGATGATTTAGAGCAGGGGTGTCAAACTCAAGGCCCGGGGGCCAGATCCAGGCCGTGGGGTGCTTAGATCTAGCCTGCCGGGCCGCTCTGGAAACAGCAAAAGACTGGCCCGCGGTGCCTCTGCTAGTGAAAACTGAGCTCGTGAGGGCCGTGTGCAGCCCTCCTGAGCTCTATTTTTGCTGGCAGAGGTTGCAGGATGCTGTCACAGCCGAAAATGGAGCTTGTGAGCCCATTTTCGCTGGCAGAGAGCTCGGGCCAGCACAGGTGCCCCCAACACGAGTGACATTGAGCTGGCCACGCCCACCCTGGCCCCCCAAACACTACCCTTATGCGGCCCTCAATGAAATCGAGTTTGACACCCCTGATTTAGAGTAAGGGAGAATGACCTGTGAGAATAAAAATAAGCAAATGCAGGATACCGAAGCCTAGCTTTGGTATTCAGGACAAATTCCAACATACTTGCAAGTTTATCATGTGTATGATTCATTCTGGCTGTGTTTATACACCAGTGTGCAACTTCACATTCTTTGTTGCCTAAAACTCATCAAGTGATTCACAGTAGATGACTCACTGGTAAATCGGTTGGCTCTATTGAAAAATACTGTGTTTGAACTCTATTTATGGTGTTTGAACTGTGGTGGCCCATTCACGTAATATGAATAGACACAATTCCTTGAATGAACCATATATGCTCATGGAGAAGCCCATCTGTGGATAAACTAACCCTTGAATTTTATCCAAAATTCCATGAAAAGTACACCATGCATAGATAAGCTGACCTGTATTTTTCATGGCATTTTGTTAAAAATGTAAGGGTCAACTTATCTGGATAGGCTTATACATGAATATAGATGGATGGATGGATGGATGGATGGATGGATGGATGGATGGATGGAGAGATACAGAGATAGAGAGATAGAGAGATAGAGATAGAGATATTTTTAAAATATTGCCATATATGCTCTTAGATAAGCCCATCTGTGGATAAGTTGAACCCAATTTTTTGCGTGCATTTTGGCAATTAAAATTCTTGGCTTATCTGCTAGTGAATACTGTATGTATGTACCTCCCTCCCTCCCTCCCTCCCTTCCTTCCTTCCTTCCTTCCTTCCTTCCCTGTCAATGGTTTATTTACCTTGAATCAGAAAGAAAATATAGTTCACCTTTGCCAAGTGGCCAACTGGCAGGGAAATTCATGTCCTCTTCTGACAAAGTGCCTTTGATGGAGAATGTGTGTGTCATAACTCATGTGTAATCTTTCAGCTGTCAGAAGTGTATTGTAGTTTTAACAAAACAGAGTCCCTGTTTTTAGCCATTGCCCCATTCCCTACCATCTTTAGTGTTTTATGTTGGTTTTTAATGTGTTTAGCATCATGTCTGATGAAAAATTCTGGAGAGCGATGGGATGCCAATTGCAACCTTTCAATTGGTTCTAATAAAGGTATCCCCATCATGTGAACATGGGTTTTTTTTATAAGTAGCATAATTTAAAACAGTGTTTCCTACCTACTGTTCTCTGTGATGTTGGCAGTGGTGACATGGGATAAAGGGAACCAAAGTGCAGCCTAGCTGAAGCGAACATCAGGTTAGGAAAGATCTATTTAGATTCTGAATTCCCTCTTGAGACAGAAGATTATTCATATTTTTATCTACCAGGAGGGTTACTTCTCTTACCCATCCCGAAATGCACCAGATTACCTTGGTGGAAAGTGTCTGCAATGCTATACCAATATTATTTTTTTTCCTATTCAGAGTCATTGGCAATGCAGGTAAGTCCTCAACTTATGACCACAATTGAGCCCAAATTTTCTGTTGATGAAACAGTTAAGTGAGTTTTTCCCCATTTTATGACCTTTCCTGCCACAGTTGTTAAGTGAATCACCACAGTTGTTAAGGTAATAACGGTTGTTAAGTGAATCTGGCTTTCCCATTTTACTTTGCTTGTCAGAAGAGTGCAAATGGTGATCACATGACCCCAAGGCACTGCAATTTGTCATAAATATGAATCAGTTGCTAAGCATCTGAATTTTGATCGCATGACCAGGGGTTACTGCAACTATTGTGAGTGTTAAAAATGATTGTAGGTTACTTTTTTCTATGCCGTCGTAACTTCAAACAGTCACTAAATGAACTATTGTAAGTCGAGAACTACCTGTATATTACCAAATGAAAGGCATAAATAATACATTCTAGACTCCTGCCAGTAAAAAATGGCTTATTAGCAATAGCAATAGCACTTAGACTTATATACCGCTTTACAGTGCTTTACAGCACTCTCTAAGCGGTTCACAGAGTCAGCATATTGCCCCCAACAATCTGGGTCCTCATTTTACCCACCTCGGAAGGATGGAAGGCTGAGTCAACCTTGAGCCGGTGAGATTTGAACCGCTGAACTGCTGAACAGTCAGCTGAAGTAGCCTGCAGTACTGCACTCTAACCACTGCGCCACCTCGGCTCTTATTGAGAGTGAGAGGGACAGGGATACACTGACTGGATCTGAATCAGTCTCACTTCATGCAAAATATACAATAATTTTCTTCAGATTTTGGTACAGCCACAGGTATTTTCTTTCCATCCTACTGAGTGCAGCATGTTTTCCTTGTTAACAGGAAAGATATATTGTGGTCCATTTTATTTAGGTTGTGTCCAGCTCTCTTAAACCAGATTTACTCATCCTTTTGTCAGCTGGTAGGATTACTGGAAGACCGGAAAGTCTCTGCTGATCTTGAAACTTGATTTCTTGGTGAGCAATTCTTTCATGAAATAACACAATGGCAACTTCATAATGGCAACTTGTGAAGTTGGCCATCGCTCTTTGTTGGAAGGGAAAGTGAGCAGTTTACAGTATACACATGGTGCAAATGGAGCTGGCAGCAATTAGTAATTAAAATCTTTAAATCAGGGGTGAAATGCTACCGGTTCGGGCCACTTCGCCCGACCGGTAGTAAAAAAAAATGCTTTAAAAAGTTTTTTTAAAAAAGTTCTGACGATCGCATGTCGCACAGCTGATCTTCGGAACTTTTTTTTTTTTTTTCAAAGCATATATTCAAAAATTTTTTTTTTTTTTTACTTTTTAAGCATTTTTTTACTACCGGTTCTCCGGAACCGGTAGTTAAAAATGCTTTAAAAAGTAAAAAAAAAAAAGCAGGAAATCCAAAAGCGTGCGTTTGTTGTGGATTGCGCATGCACGCGCAGCGTGTATCTGGTGCGCACTGTGCATGTGCGCTCGCAGCGTGCATCTGGCGTGCACTGCGCATGCGTGGGCAGCGAACCGGTGGCAACCCGTGGAGGATTTCACCACTGCTTTTAATCCTTCTCTTGTCCTATGAGCTGGATCATATTTCTCCCCCATGCTTCTTATGTGTTCTTAAAGCTTATAAAGCTCCCAGGAAGAAGCAATTTTGAGAAGGGCCTGCTATCCTACTGAAAGCTACCTGCAATTCTGATGCAGAAGTTTGAGCTCAAGCAAAAAGGGCTCCTGCTTTCCCTTTCATGAGACCACCTGTGCCTATGGAATGTCCTCCTTGAGCTGAACTTCATGGAAAGGGAACAGATTGGCCATTGACTTCTCAGTAAGAGATCCTCAGAAGCCCATCTGTATTTCATACCATGTATTTCTTGTTATTTTCTCCACACTCTCAGCTCAGTGGCTGCCTCAGACAACAGACACCATGAACCTGAACCCTGACAAACTGTGATAAGGTGGGGAGCTGGATGTCATACCTGACTAAAACAGCCACTGAAGAAACTTCCCCATTGCCAGAGATGAAATAAGTTTTGTTTAACTGTTATACATAGAACATGGAAGGGTCAATTTTGTGTTTTGCCTCAATCAGCAGAATGTCATGGGCCCTTCCTTCCTCATTATGCCCTGGAGAAATTCTTGTTCATTCTAAGTTCTATTACACCTACATGTACTCATACAGAAAATAGCCCTGCTAGACATAAATGCTTTCTACTCATTCCAACCTATTAAACATAAGAACATTGTGTTTCTGTGAGCTGAAAATAATTTCAGACAGGATACAGACTGTATGTGCTGTTTTTTGCATTTGGTAGTTATTAACCCAAGGTTGCCATTTTCCTTAAAAACAAAATAGGAATTAGCTCCAGAGCAAGGACAGAATATGCAATATCCTACGAGGCCCAGCTCAGCTACTTAGCCATTCAGCTCTGCCTTGAATGTGAAAACTTTGCTTGCCATCTGGTGACCTTAGATATTGTTGTAAAAATCGAGCATAATAAATGAGGCCACAGATTGTTATATTTTTATAAATCAACATAAATTATGTAAATCCTAAAATATACTAGTACACAAAGCCTTCTCATTACTTCCTTATGAAGGAATTGGACAGATTGTCTTTTTTCAGAGAGAGGAAACAGCTGGAGCAATGGAGTAAAGGATATTTACCAAGATATGCTCCAAGATCCAAACTCAGGTTTTATAATTTGATTTGAATAGCTGCTCAAACTAATGATTCTGGTTGTATAAACCCTATTTGGGCAGACAGTGGCCCCTGGGAAGCATATCTCAGCTGCCCAGTTTGTCAGCTTGTAGCAGAGTGCAGAAAATTGGTAGTCATTTCCCTGCTGAATTTCAGTGACCCTAGAGCAAGATTACTGGAACGGTTACATTTGGATGAGGCTCCATATCTAACCTGCACACTCCTGCTCAATATTGTTCTTTTCTCATTGGAAAAGGGAGATGCTATTAGCAGCAACACAAAAACACCATCTTGTATCAGGATAAAGAGAGCAAGGATGAAATTTTACTTATCTCAACGAGATATCAAATGTAGTGTAAGATAGGATGGGAATATGGAGGCAGGTAGAAAGGGTACGAATATGAGCTGAATGGACTTGCTTCATTGAGCCCAAGGCCTCCAAGAAGTGATATAAGTTGATGATATTTGTACCTAGACATGTTCTGTATATGTACAGTGTGGCAAGTTTAAGAAGTGTGGCAACTTCCCTCAATCATTGGAACTGTTGGTTGATTTTATGCAGTTATATATCCATCAAAGCAGGAGGAGGAAGGTTCTGGCTCTGCAATTAGGCAAGGTGAGACAGCTCCTTGCTTACTTAGGATGAGGGCAGTGCAACAGTCAGAAGAATAAGGGGGCATCAGAAGTGCTGAGGGAGAGAGCTCTGTATATGACATGGCTTGTCTGCTGCCCTGTGACACAGTCAGATGTCTCATCACCTCCACTGAAATAAAAATGACTGTGGGAAGGAAATGCTATGTTGCTCAGTCTTGAAATGTTCTTCAGCTGGCCTAGTATATCCAAGGAGAGACTTGTTCCTCACCTTGTTTTTGTCCCTCCTTGCCTCAAAGCTTTCCCAAAAATGGAATGACACATGAGAACAAAGAAAGGAAGATAGGAAACCAGAAAGGAAGATTTTCATGGATACACTTTCCAGATAATGACACTTCCATTAACCTAGATCTCTCCAAAGGTTGGATATTTCAATTTCTATCACCTGACTTTGTCAGGATCTGAGGTGATGGGAGTTACAGACTAAATATTTAGGGGTACAGTAGTCAGAAACATTTTATATAGTTCATAGAATGTGTGAATGAAAATAAAATTTCATTGATTATTTCTCAGGTACTTCTCTTGTTGGATCCATTCCTTTTTCTTACTAATGAAACAATTGGTCTTCCCCTCGTGTTGTTCTGTTTGGCATTGCAACATTTTTTTAAACCATTTTCCACCTTTCACATTTCAGTAGTTCTTTTGTAGACTGCAGAGCAACTCTGTGTCTAAGCATTGTGGTTCATTCTGGGTTTGGCTAAGTACCTACAGCTTACTAAGTCATGGTTTTGCTTTAATTATGGTTTACTGAATACACCACAATTGGCAGAATTCAAGTAGCACTGTGGTTGGATTCACAAAATACACTAAGCCCAATCCTAACAAGCTGCATTGTGGCTTAGAGTGATTGTGAACCTTGATCTGAACCAACTGAAATCAAAGGAGGTTTTTAAATGGCTAAGATCAATGCGACTTTAGATTAATTCATACATGGGACTGTAATATCCAGTGACAGCTTGTACACGGGCAGTTCACTATCTCAAACTTTACAGGCAGGTGTCACTTTGCCCCAGGAGGAAATTATGCATGGGTGCATGCTGTACACATGTGTGAGGGAGGGAACTATTCATTAGTTAGCTCTCTGCCTCTCCAAGGGTTCATTTTAAAAAGTGATCTGGAAGATTGTGCCTGGCTGTCATTAGCCAAGCAAAGATGTCCAAATGCAGGGCAGCAGGCAGCCTTAGTCCCTCAGAGGCAGAGACCACCTCTGACAGACACAGCCATGTGGAAAATGAATTGTGCTAGACAACAGCAGTCCTATTTTCCAATAAACTGACATTTCCCCCTGCAGAGTCAGCTGCCTGCAAACACACGCCTTGCATTTCAAGGAGACAAGGTTCTGATTAATGAGCAAAGGGGAGATGTTATTCCAGCTGCTCTGAAGGAGTTTCTCCTTGGGGTAGGCAGGAGTTTTAAGAATCAGATATATATACATATATATATATTTCAGATCACAATAGCCAGCCACCCTGAAATTTGCATAAAAGGGAAAAAATTCCACACAGTCCTTTTTTTCACTTGCATTCCAATAGGGAGGAGTGTTGGGAATTACTACTGAGCTTTAAACTAGACATGGATTAGAGGAATAAATAAGAGGGAAATCAAATAATTTAGCTGAGAGAAGTCCAATTAAGAATTGTGGTATTGTTGAATATGCATATTTCATTAAAGAAAATACAGAGCCTGTGTGATTTCAATGAAAATGTACAGAATAATACTTACAAAAGACAGAAAATTCATCTTTCAACATGCAGAATTGTTTAGTTTCTATATAAAAGGTATGGCAATACAAAAGGTATGGCAAAAGAGAATTGCATTTCAGCAACTTTGATAGTGGATAACCTGAATTATGGTCTCCTTCCCAGTACCACTCCAATTCTTATAAATTATGGAATTACTTTATTTTCTTTTTCCTCTCGGCACTCATGAACTGGATGGTTTTTGTAGCCTCTTGCATACTTCTGAAAAAAGATTTTAAAATCTCTAATAGCAAATGGGGCTAGACTCAGTAGCTCACCCTCCCGAATATAAAATGATGAGATCAGGCCACACATCCAGGCTGTTGTAATGCCTTCCTTTGTTAGAGCAGCTAGGATGGATGCCAGATGCCAGCAGTGAGTCCAATTAGAGGGGCCTTAATAAGCTATTGTCCATTCTCTTTTAGGGGCTGGGAATTCAGCAAACCTGGTCCCTGTGTACATAGGAAATAATGCTTGATTTCCTCCTAACATGACATCTCTGGGAAACAAGCCACATGTTCCTGCAGGCATTTCCCAAAATTAACATGGCTGTATTAGAGATTTAAGGCAGTCTTTTTCAACTAAGCAGCAGCTTTTAATATAGTTGACTACAGTTTCCATCTTGCTGCTGAAAGTGATAGGGCTTGTATCTAATAAAAGTAATAATAAATGGAACCAAGTATCTAACTACCGTGTTTCATCTTAATAGCTCGCCTTCCTAAGTAACCTTCATTCCAAATTAGCATCCCAGGGTCCGCACTGCCAAATTAACTTATCTCTCAAAATCCTCTATCACCTGAAAGCAAGAAATGCAGTTCTTCTAAAGCAGAGTTTCTCAGCCTTGGCAACCTGGAGATGTGTGGACTTCAATTCCCAGAATTCCCCAGCCAGCATGTCCCCCAACCACACATCTTCAAGTTGCCAAGGTTGAGAAACACTGTTTTAAAATATTACACATTTTAATACATTGGGAAAATGGGGGAAGCAAAACCATTATTGAAAGGGTTTCAGGGGCTGTGGAAGTACACTTGGAGCTTCATATAAGCCAGCTGTTACACACACACACACCTTTGTTGTAAAGGGCACCTTCTGTAGTATGTTTCTGCCTTTCTTCCATGATAAAGCTCAAGAAGAAATGGAAGCAGGTCTTTTATCCACATGCCAACTAAATCCAGCCCTCTTTAACATCAGCAAGGGGCACATTGTATGTCTTCAAACCAAACTCAGACCCAATTTAGGGATTTTTATCCTAATGCTAAAACATCTTTTGAGGGAGTTTGTTCACCCAAGTGATTCCCTTATATCCAAGTTTAATCATTTAAGAGAGACTTGTCGAAAGTAGTGGTTCATGCAGAACCTTCATCATCTTATCTTCAAAATGGCAGCATTGTTCAGAAACCAGTTTTTATGCCTTTGGAGCTGACAAGCGTCTCACTCAACTGAGCTTTGCAAGGGGGTGGGGAGGAGGGCTTTTTAAAGTAACCAAACACTAAATTCTGGCAAGGCTATGTTATGAATATCCTTTCCAAAAGAAAACAAGAATCCTAATCTAAATATTTGACTTTACAAAGTGAAATTGCAGCCCATCCTATGATACTTTATATGTGAACAAGCTGTATTTTTCTGGGTATATGGAAATATTGCTTGTGATGACATGATGACAAAGAAAAAATATTTGATGATTAAATACAATTAAAATGTTAAAGAGAGGAATGCATGATATTGAACTGCTGGTGCTCATAAACACTATAGTATAAAAGAAACAGATTCTTCAAGAAGAATTAGATTTATCAGCTGATATCTGCAGAAAGCCTTTCTCAGTTACAAGTAATAAAGGCAAAGAATATTGGTGGGAAATCTTCAAGGCTACACAGTCAGTCCCCAAGCAGCCAATCTAGGAGTTGAAGGTAGGTTCTTTTGGACTCACAATCCTGAGTGGTTACCACTGAATCCAGCAATTCCTGGTTTCTAAGCTGATGTGGAATCTATTTATGGTATCAATGCCCAGGTGAAATGATGTTTATCATTAGGCAAATGCAGTTGGAGGTCTACTGTTAATGAACTAGATTAGAAATGAGTTAAAAACAGCAGACTCAAACAAGCTTGCAAAGCATCTCAAGAGGATAGGCTGGGTGAGGCCCAGAAGACCATGTCAGCTCCTTTCCTTATTACTGCATAGAGAGTTGAGACTAATATAGAAGGGGAAGAAATAGTAGATTTACTTGATAACAAAGAATTTATCCAGAATTGGTTCTAATTACCCAGCTGGGTATGCTGGCACCTTGATGTAATTGTAGATAATAGTTCCTGGGAGAAGTAGTATTTCAGTTCTTTGTTAGCAAAATCCGTTATTTGAGCAACAACATTGAAAAGGCCCCCATTTCTTGATATAACATGACAATGAAATAAGCCTTTATTAAGGGCTTATTAGGGAAGGGAAGGGAAGGAATGGGGGCTTTCTGAGCCACCAAAAATTTTGCAAAAACACAGACGTGGGCTCAGTTAAATCCCAGCCCTCTAGCTACTGAGTTACTGAAATGGTGGTGATAAGTTGATGATATTCCAACTTATTTCCATAGATAGAATACCATCAGCCGAGAACAGGTTGGAAAAAGATCTGTTTGTCAAAAAGTTATTGTATAGACATTGGGCACTGAGGCTACAGGATGCCTGCGGAAAAAGAGAGTCTTTCCTCACCTGTCAGCCCCAGGAAACAGATTCTACAAGTTTGACTATAATTACGGTATACTTTATTAATGATGTATAGGTTGTAGTTACATAATCCTGAAAGCCTAACAATGTCTTCCCTTCCCTTCCCTTCCTCAATTTAGGTTTTGTAACCATTTCTTCATAATTTCTCCAAGGTCCCTGCCTGCCTTGGATTCCAGAATAACATCTTAGGATCAGGAGTGGGTTCTGGTTTTCTTCGCTCCGGTTCGCTCAGTGTTGCGTTGCACGGGTGCACGCTTTGCGCATGCGCAGTGCTTTAAAAAAGCTGCTGCACATGCGCAGAAGCAAAAAACAAGATGGCGCCTATGGCGCCACCGAAAGAACCGGTTCGGGGGCGTGGCAGGCCTGGGTCGCTGCCGGTTCTAGCGACCCAGGCCGCCAAGTTACTACCGGTTCTATAGAACCAGGAGGAACCGATCTCTGCTTAGGATGAGAGAAGTGTTTCAAGCTCCAGGTACAGGGGAAGCAGTACCAGGCTGGAGCTTGTCAGATAGACAAAGGAAGAAAAAAAAAGATTTAGAGATGAAAACATTCTTAAAATTTGTTTGCTTGCCTCTTTCTGATGCAAGATCTTGGGCTAGTGCTTAGAAGTAGTTTAAGGAATAAAATGTCAGGGAGCTCAACTAGTCTGGATGGAAATTTAGAACTAACTGGATCTGCATACATCCTGTAGGACTTTGTGCACAATCTGGGAATTCTCTGGGATTCTGTTCTTACTGGGCAAGCTCAGACAGCGGCAGTGACATTTGCAGGATGGCATTGCTGGAATGATGATGCTGAATGACAGGAAAATGTGGAGCCATTGGAAAAAGATATTTCAGTAGAAAGTAGAAAACATGACAAAGAAATGTGCGAAACCACTCCCATTAAAATAGAACTTTTCACGTGCTTTCACGATTCTAATACCCTAACCACATTGCTCTACATTCCAGCAGTAGCTTACTATAAAAGTCTGGTGGAGGAGACAAACTCAACAAGATGTCCATAGTTTTGCAGTTGTTGTCCTGGCCATTTTTTATATGGGTCACAGCACACGTTACAAAGCAATGTGGCTTCACTCATTAGGTTTCAGCCATCATCTCAACTTTTGCTGTTGTAAAAACCTTTGTGCATGCAAAACTAAGACTATAAATCAGCAGTTCTCAACCTGTGGGTTGCGATCCCTTTGGGGGTCGAACAACCTTTTCACAGGGGTCGCAGCGCGCGCTAGCCCGCCATCTTGGAAATGCTCCCAGTTCGGCCGTGCCTGCGGGTCGCCGGACAGCCGGTAGCCACAGAAGCGGGAGACTTCGCCCACCCGCCTGGATGCTGCCATTTGTGTTCTTTTACCCTCTGCGCATGCGCAGAATGCTTTGTGCATGCGCAAAGGGTAAAAGAACTCAAATGGCGGCGTCCGGGCGGGTGGGCGAAGTCTCCCGCTTCCATGGCTACCAGCTGTCCGGCAACCCGCAGGCACGGCCGAACTGGGAGCATTTCACCCCTGGTGCCACGCCCCCTTTGTCACCTCATCGGGGGCAGGGAGGGGGTCGCGGCGGCAGGGTGGAGGTCGCGGGGGGTTGCGGCATTAGAAAGGTTGAGAACCACTGCTATAAATACAAGATCAGAGCTCTTAATAATGGCCCCAACTAGTATGAACAGTCAACTTTTTTAGGGAGTACAAAGTCTCACTGTTACAGGATTGTAGAATATATTTTTAAAGTCATTTTACCCTCTTAAGATACCATTTTATTGAGCACTTTAGTTATTTTATTGAATGTCTCTATTTTTCTTGGCTGGATGTTGTTGTCACCATTGCTGGTTTCCTATAATGTTTTTGACTGACTTCATAATTAAAGGTTTTTTTTTCAGGGGTGTCATGATAATTATTCCACTTAGGCTGATATGAAGTCCAGTAACTTGTTGAAGTTTATTCTGGAATTCTTTATCAATGTGTTATGTAACACAACAGATTTCCTTAAAACAGCCACTGCAATATTTTTTTTAAGTTCACAATGAAATTGACATATTTGGATTCCTTAACACAGCGGTTCTCAACCTGTGGGTCGCGACCCCTTTGGGGGTCGAACGACCATTTCACAGGGGACGCTGCGCGCATTAGCCCGCCATCTTGGTGCCACCGTCACTCGCAGGGGTGAAATGCTCCCGCTTCGGCCGTGCCTGCGGGTCGCCGGATAGCCGGTAGCGACAGAAGCGGGAGACTTCACCCACCCGCCTGGATGCCGCCATTTGGGTTCTTTTACCCTCTGCGCATGCGCAGAACGCTTTGCGCATGCGCAGAGGGTAAAAGAACCCAAATGGCAGCATCCGGGTGAAGTCTCCCGCTTCCTTCACTATCAGCTGTCCGGTGACCCACAGGCAAGCCCGAACCGGGAGCACTTCACCCCTGGTGCTACGCCCCTTTGTCACCTCATCCCGCGCGGGGAGGGGGAGGGAGTCACAGCGGCGGGGGGGTCGCGGCATTAGAAAGGTTGAGAACCACTGCCTTAAAACATGAACATGCTGTATTATCTGAAGAATTACATACAATACTGTTTTTATATTATAAACTTGACTATGTTTTCCTTAATGTTCTAAACTAATATTTTATAAGATTAAGTTAAAAAACGAGTGAGCGTTTTTATGCCCTTATTTGTTTTTAAAAAACAAGTCCTCAATATCCAATTGATTGATACTAGTTATTTCTTGTACCAGTGAATAGAGCTGATTAATTTATAGCAATGAGTTTATATCCAAATCTCTCTTCCCATTTCCAAGGGGTTCCTTCTTCAGTGTGTCTGCTCAGGCATGAGGCGTGTAACGTACCAACTTGCAAATGGCTCTCACTTGAATTCACCATTTCACATTGCTGTCTGTGTACATAACAGTCTCAACTTCTTGGCAGGCAGAAGACTTTATCCCTTTTCAAAGGCACACCCAGCCTCAAGCCACCCCCAGATTAGCACCGATTATTCCAATAGTCCGAGAAGTTGTTTGCTTTAGCAGCTGTTTCCTTCATTGCAATGATGAAGAGATCAAGAAGCAGGATTTGGTTGAAAGGGAGCAGCAAATGATGTCACTGACTCTGTGGAGCAGAGCCTTTATTTCAGGCTGAATTCTTTTCCTCTTGCAGTGTCTTGCATCAGGCGTGGATAAAAAAACAGAGCCTTAAATGGCAACATGTGACACACTTTAGAAATGATAGCCAAGAGTTATTTTCCATCCTGTAGTTTTTTTTTTTAAAAAAAAAACTCTCCTACCAAACTCTGGGTTTAAATTCCTTTCACACCCCTTCTCTGTGATAAAGACCTTGCAAGATTCTTCCTCCAACCTATATCTGTGTTTGGCATTGCAGCTTCATTTTTTTATGTACATAAAAACAGCAATGTAACAGAGCAAGATTTCGGTTCTCTCGTGTCTTTTCCTTCTGCAACGAATTTAGGGCAGCTTTACCACTTGCTGCAAAATGAAGCCATGGATCTTTCAGCAACAGGATGAAGCTTGTAGGAAATAAGCAAGGGGACTTTGTGAGTTTCTTCATTTAGAAATTAAAGTTTAAATAGGTTACAATCCAGTAATCCAGTTCCAAAACAATCTCTGGCAAGTAAAGCAATAGTTGGATGTTTTTCCCACCATCTTCTTCCACATCACATTCCTATGAATGTCATGGTCAACTATGCTATAAGAACATGAGAAAAGCCCTGCTAGATCAGCCCAAGACCCATCGTAATCTACTATTTCTCACATTGGCCTATTTGATGTCCTTGCAAGTAGGAGATCCAGATGTAGCCCTGTCCTTCTGAAATTCTGTGAAGTCAGGATTTGAAGGCCAGTTAACCCCCAGTCCAAGTAACATTGAATCTCAAGAGCAGGAGTGTCAAACTCACGGCCCGTGGGCTGGATGCGTCACGTGCTGGCCACGCCCAGTTTAGCAAAGGGGGGAAAAGTCGCAATACATCACGTGACGATGGCGTGACGACGTGAGTTTGACACCCCTGCTCAAGAGAAATCACCCTTAATTAAGTTGGTCTTCTCTATGTGCATCCAATCTGCTTTTAAACTCTTCCAACTTACGAGGCCACCATCATCTTTTGTACCAATGAATTCCAAGGTCAATTAGGTTTTATATGCAGAAACCCCCCTCCCCAATTCTGTATTTACTAACAAGACTTTGTATATTCTGAGCTTCACTGAATTTATTTTATGCTCTCCAACATAACTGGTTTATTGCAATTGAATCTGAAACATAATTAAAGCTTTTGTAAGAAAATCTGATTTGATTTAGCACATATTTTAGGTTAAATTGACTGAACTAAGAGTGAAGAGGAGATAGGTGGATTAAAACACTTTTAGAAAGCAGATAATCCTTTATAGAAGTAGATAACTACTCAAATAGACTCAGCTGGCAGTTCTGCAGCAATATCTATGACTCGTTGCAAAACGCACAGGAGGAAAATTATAAGCAGATGACTCAGGCTTCCAATATGAATCTTGCTAAGCTTAATCCACAAAGAGAAGCTTAACAATGTGGCTACTGCTGTGTTGGCATCCATTTGGGGACTGGCTGGAACCAACATGCTCAAAAACGTTTAGAGGGGTTCAAATTTAGCTAGTGAACCCAAATTCTTATTATACCCATTAGGTGGCTTCTAATAACAGACCTATTAACCATAAAGCTCTGTTCATGGCCCTGCCAGACAAGGCTGGCTAGTTCAGCTAGCCCAACCATTTCCTTTTTTAAAAGCTTCATAACTTATCAAAATTAATAAAACACCATTAGTTTTACAAATGCATAATAAGGCAAGTGATATTATACCATTAATAAACATCAACATCTGGGATTTTGAGACCTTTTTTCCATTACCTAGGTACTTTTTTTTCCTCTTTGTATACCGAGTTTTTATTTTTTGTAAACCACCTAGAATCACTGAATGTGTGTGGGAGGCCAAATACATTCTCTAAATAAATAAATAATAAATAGGTACGCATAATAACAAGTACCCATCTGAACCTTCTCCCCAGACAATTTTCATTCTAGCTCAGGAATAGCCTGAATATGCAGAAAAACCCACCATCAGTTGTTGCCATCTCCAGGTAAGGATGGAAAGGCTGTAGACTTGAACTAGAGCAGGGATGTCAAACTTGTGTCGTCACATCATCACATGACGTATCACGACTTTTTCCCCTTCGCTAAAACGGGTGGGCGTGGCCAGCACGTAGCACATCCGGGCTGCGGGCCGCAAGTTTGACACCCCTGAACTAGAGAAACTGCAGACCGAATTGTCAACTCAGCTCAGTATAAAGCAACTCACATTTCCCAATGTGGACTCACTCCCTAATGATTGCTCCCAGGAAAGGCACTGACTATAGTGAGTTGTAACACAGCTCTCTGAACAAAGGCAGCTCAGGGTGGGTCACACTTTGTTTCCCCCAAATATGGGCTTCGTAAGAAGTGAACAAAGGCAAAAGGAGCTTGTTTTTGGAAACAATTAAAATAGAATGTACAGGTAGTAGTGATGCTGGGTTTGGTGAGTTAAGGAGCATTGAATGCAAAATGCAATGAAGAAGGCTAGTGTATAGTATACATTCTTCCCTGGTGACACCCGTCACCCTGATTTCTGAGCTGGAGATAACAGTAGAGATCCCTGGTTTTTATAAAACTGCGTTCTAAATTCCCAAGACATTTGGTGCAAAGAATATGTCTGTTTTCTCGCATCTTGATAACAGCCTAGGGCTCTTCCCTTCTGCTCTTGGCTTCTTTTCCATCTTGATTTTGTCCTCTTAACTGGAAGTGACAGTCTCCTCTGGTGGCCCTCTCTGTGCACACCCTCCTGTACAAATCTAGGAAATGGTGGAAGCTGTCAGGCACCACTGAACCCAACCAGGGGAATTCAAGGTGCTGAGAAAGAAGCAGGCCCACCTATCATCTGGAATCTGATTGGCTGTTCCGCTCTTTTCCAGGGACATAGGAAAAATAAGTACAACTTGCTGCCTTGTTATTTTGCAATCTGGCACCTAAGTACCAATGAAAAAGTGAATGCATATGTGTGCATAGATACCCCTACTTATGTGTTTGTGTTGAGTATGAAAAAAATGAATAGATTGGCACGCTGAGATGCTACTAGAGTCAACTTCTCTCCAATTGTAAACTTGGAGCCGGACTATGTGCAAATACACCTTGAATTAAAATGGTTGAAGCATTTCCTAAAGAATCCTATGATGTCTAGTTTCCCTCTCTTGCCTATATAGTTCTCATATAGCTCTCATTATATAGCTCTCATTTTTTAGGGATCACTATGGATGAAAAGATGGTCACTTCAGGTTAAGAAGGATATGAAGCTCTACCCAGCTCAAAAATATACTTCTTATCCTGAGAGTTGGTGTTGCGTCAGGGCCCCATCTCCCTATAGTTTTGGGGCATATCTAGAAAAATCTATTAAATAAGGAAAAGGAAACAGATAATTTCTGCTTTTTCTTTCTCAGTTCAACATCAGCTTGGGGGGGCTCAGATGTTTTCCTTTTCCTTCCCCCCCCCCCCAAACTACCCAATCATTGAGGAACCTTTGTGCATTTATTTGCTTGTTCTAATTAGCCATAGATTTCAAACAAGAAAGAAGAAACTTCTTCAGGCTTGGAAATACCTAAGACAGTGATGGTGAACCTTTTTGCTTGATGTGCCAACAATTCAGAAAATGCCTGACTTGACTCTGCTGGTACTGTATGTCTCTCACACCCCACCAAACAAAAGAGAAACAATTCTTTACATATTTATTTTAAAAAGTACAGTCCAATCGTGTGTGATCCCCAGGATCTGCCATGTACTACTTACCTTCAGGCGGTGTCCTCTTTCTGTTGACAGGCCCCTGAGGCCTACCCAAGGTTCCTCTGGGTTGCACAAGGACTTCGTTCTTGAAGCAGCTTCGGAGAATGCTCTTCTGTGGCCTCTGCAGCCTCCAAACACCCTATGAAAGCAAACTCTGTTCTGGCATGATTTTTGGGTGCTCCAGTGCTCTTTGTGGAGCCCTCTTGTATGAGTTCCAGAGGGTCTGGATGCCATGCGAGAATATACCCCATTCTCACACGACCTCCAGAGCCTCCAAAAATCATTCAAAAAAGGGCATGCTTTCAAGAATAGTTGTCAGGTGCTAGTGAATCGGTTGTGTCACCTAAAACATTGTGGCATATCATCTTTGATACGTGTGCCATAGGTTCACCATCACTGATCTAGGGGATGGAAGAGATGCTTCATAATAAGAGTCCCAGCTCTTCACAGGATGATGGAAGTTCATCGATACCATGAGGGGAGGCTATTGCTCCATTCCAGAATGTCAGAGAAGAATCTTTCCCTGCAGTTATTAAACCACCTCCATCTTCAGCATGTACTCTTCATTTGACCCAACCCTAATTATGGCCCTTCCCTTCATAACTATCTTGCACCTGTGTAATGTGAAATAACCAGAATAACCAAAAACAAGAAAGGGAATAAAAAAAAATCAGTGTAATTGTGAATTGCAGCCTAAGTACAAAATTGCAGAAGGCCTCAGTTTTCAGGCTGGTCAAAAGCTGACCTTCCCCCCCCCCTGCTTTCATTCTTTTTGAAGTTATTCATCATGCCCTTAGAATTTTAAAGTATTTTTTTTTCAGGTTGCATAAATAAGCTTCTAGTGATGATAGTTTAGAGTCAAGCAAATCCAACCAATAGAATAGTTTTAGTGGGCATTAAGTATTACTGAATGCCCAGCTTGCTAGCTGGCTCCAGCTCTGAGAGGCTTGGACCCAAACAGCTGGAGGGGGACAGGTTGGAGAAGGCTTAATCAGATTATTATCGCCTGCTTCTTCCATGGAATTCCAAAAATAACAGAAGGTCTGTCTAGGCTCTTTTTGTGCAAGATTGTGACCAGCTTTCTTTAAGTGATCCATATCATGAGTTTTGGACCCCAGCCTAATTCTAATGCACTGCCTTTCCCATTAGTAGTATGTGAATACTTTGTTAGTATAGACCTGGGGTGGGGAACTATGGCCCCTTTGAGACCTGTGGACTTCAACTCTCAGAATTCCTGAGCCAGCATGGCAAGACTATTAGAATTTATGTCTCTTTTGAGACATGGCTGGCTCAGGAATTCTGGGAGTCGAAGTCCACAGGTCATAAAGGGGCCATAGTTCCCACCCCTGATAGGAAAGTGCTTCTTGAGTTTACGCCCACAAGCACCTGAGTGTTCACAATGATACAGTGCTACTGTGATCTAAAAAAAATTTTTTTATTCTTGAGGAAAAAATTGAAGTAACCCTAGGTTCCTGAAGCATGTGAGTACAATATATGTGTATGTTTGGAGTGGGAATGTATATACATTTAAGTGGGAAAGGCTGCTCAAAACAACCCATAGTAGAAAAGGTGAAATTAAGAATCTAAGAGTAAAGGTGGATATGTGTATTATATAATAACAGCAGATGGGAAGCAGAACAATTTGAGAAAAAAATGTACATGTCAGCCAACAAAGGTGTGAAAATAAGTGTGTGCAGATACAGAGCTAAATGTTTACCCTTAGAGTCCTCTTTTGAAAAAATGATGATAGGTTCAAAAAAGACATAAATTCTAATAGACATTGCAGCTGCCCAGTCCTCTTGTCCACAAGAACATCTGGGGGAAAATGTAGGCAAATTCAGAGTTTCTTTAAGCAAGAATTATTTATTACAGCATCCTTTCCTGAGTTCCAGCTAAAATTCTGTCCGTAATTTCAGTTAATGTTCTACATGGTTTGGATTGGTTTGCAGGGAGGTTTTGTTGCTAATAGCTAAGCAACAGTTTTATGTTTCATGTTTCTGTTTCAGGAGGAAGATCAAGAATCAGAAAATGAGAAACTAGTAGTAAAGGAACCTGAGACTGAAGATGGTAAGTTTTAGGTTTTGTAATATCTGGAATGTTGTCAGACATGGGAGATCCCAATTAACACAAACAAGGTCACTTTAAGCCCTAATATTTAATATTATTAATGAAAATTGGAAGAAGAAAAGAGTTATTTTTTGTCATCCATTAATCTATCGATTCATTTAGAAAATGCACGATAGAAAAACAAACCCACTAGAAAAACAGTCTTAATACTTAGACCTGAATTGTGTAATATGAATTTAAGAGCATATACATTCTCAATCTTAAGAAAAATGCAACACTATAGACTTTTTTCTCGAAGGAAGTATTAAAGTGCTTCCTCCAGTCCTTGATCTGGTGGAAGAGTATGCTGGCATAAACTGCATAGTCCTTGATGCTGACTCCAACCCAGGGGTGGGTTCTAACTTACCTCGCTGCCAGTTCGCTTCCTTCGCGCGCGCGCAAAAAAAAAAAAGTTCAAAAAAAAAGCCGAAGAACTCGGCTTCTGCGCATGCGCAGAACGGAAAAAAAACCCGGAAAAATATTCCCAAAAAATTTTTTTTGCAAAAAAAATTTTTTTAAAAAAGATGGCCGCGCCCACGGACCGGCACCGACCAAACCAGATCCGTGACATCATTGTGACATCACCAGCAGGTCGCTACCAGTTCGGGTGAACCGGGAGGAACCCACCTCTGCTCCAACCCTGCCTCAATGACAAGACCAGTGAGTGATGCTCTCCTTACACTTTTAACATGGAACAAGTAAAGGAAAGTAATAGCTTCACTTGTCCTTCAACTAATTGTTAGAGCTGAGATGGGAGAAGGCAAGTTTTGGCAGAGGACTAAAGTAGTAAATTTGGCCAACTGATGCCAATGGCTGTTCTAGCTAGGAATTGTAGATTGTCATCCTGTACACATGGAGGAAGCACTAGCCAAACAGACTTTCTCTGCAGAGTTCAGAAGGCTACATCTGGAGGCTGCTAATTTTTTTCATAATCCCCAGCCTTGGAGGTAAGACACAGAGATAGTGTTCAAGGCTATCTCTAGGGCTGACTCAAGATATTTTGCCAACTGAAATACATTAAATTGTGTTTCCTACAAACAGCAAATAATTGTGGTTTGGGCCAGAAAGCTCAGTTTAGGAAATTTGTACAAGGGTTTTCTGGCCCAAACCATGTGTTTGCTGACTCCAACAGGACACATCCAAACAAAACAAACAATCCTGGTGACTTCATTAAAAGTATTGTGGTTAGCAATACAATATAGATAAACTTATCCTGAGGACTTAACTCTTTGCAGAACGATACATTCTGTTAGCAAGCTTTATGCTATGAACCAAAAGTCCTCAGTGCAAGCCAATCATTTGAAACAGATTTCTAAGTCCTAGATGAAAAGATTGATAAATTATTATATTGTAAATTATTATATTGTAAATGTGGGGGTTTCCCCCCCCCCCAGAAAGGGGTGGAAGAATACAGATAGCAACTATGCTTCCTTGTCCCGCTTTCCTGCAGTATTTTAAGGCTATAAACTTATTGGCTCAGGCAGATTACAGTTCTAACACTTCTAAACAGTCTTTCATCCACATCCCATCATGTCTATTCTCTGTTTTATAGAGGAGGAGGAACACAGTCTATGCTGCAGTTCACATAGCAAGACCATCTTATAGAGAAGAAAAAATTGCCATATTGCTCACTGACCATCTTCATATATCTTAATTCTCATTCTGATACACAGGAGCAAAGTAATATTTCTCATTTCCAAGGCAGGAAAGTGTTCATATGTAGCAAGGAGAAAAAGAAAAAGTGCAAGATCATTTTTTCTAAATAAGATATAAGAAACCATATGCATATGGCATTTGGAAGAAATCAGTTGCTTATCATGTGGCCCAGAATTGTTTCCATTGGCTAATTCCAGGGTTTTCAGCAAAGGCATTTCTATTGTCTGATATGAGATCCAGCCTTTCTAATAACTTGGCAAATATAACAGAATATTCAGCCATGCATGCAAAATATTTGCTCTACTACTGAGCCACATTCTTTTCCCAAGAAAAACCACACTTACTGAATTGCACCTTCTCAACCTTTAATTTAGAAAAAAAAAGGAGTCAGAACTCAGTAGTTCAGCAGATTCCTGGTAGATTCCAGAATTGGGGAGGCTGATTGGTCTAGAGATCCCTGTCCTGCAGATGTGAGAATTTCAATTTCCCAAAATTTCCATTTCTGTGGAGTCCCTGGTATTCTTTGAGCCTGATTATTTGCTTGCAGATGTTTCATTATCTGACTAGGTAACGGCATCAATGCAAGTGAGTGTGGGCTTTGATCCCTGTTTATATGCAGTAGCTTACCCTGCCAGTGTTGCTGGGATATGATTTTCTCTTTGGCAGTTCGTTGATCAGGGTGTTGTTTCTACTTGATTGTTTGATGTTAATCCCTGCTTACAGGGAACTCCACAAAAAGGTAACAGACCACCTATACAACATCTTCCAACAAAATTGATACTCATGCAACTTTCAAAAATGCCTGACCACTCAGCCCACTACAGTGCAATCAACGCAAGCTATGAAAAAGTTAACACCGACATAAATCAAAAACATCTCAGAAACAACCAGCAGACTGTTACAAACACATGGCATCACCACAGCACACAAACCAATTTAAAGCCCTCTAAAATATCTTAAGTAAACCAGAAGATCTAGTAGTCCAAGAAAAAAAAGAGTTATCTATAACATACAGGGTAAAGACTGTAATAGCCTCTAAATAGAATAGATAAGCAGGAGACTAGCAGAAGGAATCCATGGACATCAACTAAAATTCAGAAGACCTGATGAAAAACTCTTTAATCTCACAACACTGGACAAACACAACCATGCTTTCAATTGGGAAACTGACATCTTAGACCAAGCTAAATCCAGTACTGTTAGGGAATTCCTGGAAGCTTGTCATTCAAACAAATCAGCCATCAATAGAAATATAGAGATAAACCACATTCACACAGCATTCAAAAGAATCAGTGAAAAAAGCTAAGAAAACAAAAAGACCAGAACACATTCTCTTTAGCAGCCAACACCAGATAATACTGTAAGCAGGGATTAACACCAGACAAACAATCAAACAATATTCTAATCAAGGAATTATCAAGAAGAAAACCACACCCCCACCTACACTGGCAAGGAAAGCTACTGTGCATAAACAGAATAAACTCCACATCCACTCCCATTGATGAAGTTACCTAGCTGGGTAAGGAAATGTCTGCAAGCAAACAATCAAGCTCAAAGAACACCAAAAATTACCAAGTTCAACCCTAAACTGCAAATATTTTCTTCTGTTATCACTTCTACATAGAGTTTAGAAGATGTGATTCTAAAGACTACATTTGGAACGGATTACTTGAGGTGCAATGAATTGCTAAATGAAAAAGAAAGAACATCTCATTTTGATTATCGGAGCTCAGCATCAGATAATGTTTGCACACCAAAGGATAAATGAGGTGATACTAATGGTGTGAACTGGCGGGAACAGGTGTTCAGGGGCTTTGTTTTCTGGACATCCTATCAAATCTTTGGACTCTACCCTTATAGCTGTATCGGCTGATGTATTCCTCAAGTGAGAATTACATAATTCAGATACATTCACAGGAGGACTGGTAGACAAGGAAAGTGAGGTCCTTAGCTGTCACATGGATTTTAAAAGATGAGATAGCAAATGTTGCGCTTCCTTAATCCATTTTATTATGTCTACTTCTGTAGGAGCCACAATTGTAAGCATCTGTTTTAAATGAATTTGTCCCTATTATTTTTATCTTTAAAGTATATGACCTGATTCCTTTGTTTTAATTTTTGTTAATTTTTAAAATGGGAATATTCTTATTTTGGTTGATTCTGAACATGAGCTGGAATCCAGCTTCAACAAAAGAAAATCCACAAAAGATTTTTTTTTTTTTAGAAAATGGCAGCTATAGCTATATGCCTAATTGTATTTAGGCTATAGAACAGTCTGTGTCAGTGCTGATTTAATTGGGCTTACTTCTGAGTAAATAGTAGCATAGTAGCATAAGGTACAATGTGTAAAAAGTCTTTCAATTAAAGCTCTCTGTTGAAAATATGGCTGCAAGAAAATGATCTTTGAAAGAAATGATGTGTCTTCTTGCAGGCTTTTAATGAATGGAGAGTAGCTATGTCTTTAAAAATGTCTCTTTCCAGATGCTTTGTTTAAAGTAGGTCATCTCACTCCCATTACACATGTAACAAGTCCAGAATTTGAAAAGGGGTACTGAAATTTAGATGAAGGCAAGACTGAATGCATGAGGATATTTCCCTTTCCTTCGCCAGCTCCGAAGAGCACATCAACTAAAGTTAGCAAACTGTATGCCCTTGAAGGATAATTTCAGCTTTGCACAAAATGGTAGAAGCGGGGTTGTGATGTTAATAGAGGGGAGCTTTTGTATTGTATTAAAAGAGAAAGAGAATCATGGAGTTAAATTAGAACCAGGCAGTGCAAGAGGCCTATAACCTATTCAATACATTTAAAAGGGTCTGGAGCAAGTTAAATTGTTTTCCATGTTGACTGATTTAACTACAAGTGGACTGCTTTTTAATTTGGTGTTAAAATTAGTTGCTGGGGTAACAGATGGAAAACAATCAGCACTTGATACAGCTATTGCCCTCATTCATCTAAGTCCTAGAGACATGATTCTTCCCCAGCCCAAATCAGATTCAGTTGAATTCCATCTGACATTTTAGTATCCATATCATTTGCATCAGCCTTCCTCAACTGGTTCTCTCAAGATATATTAGACTGCAGTTCCTAGAATTCAAAATCAAAATTCCTCCATTCCTAGTAATTGTACTATGTATGGGCTGCAAAAGTTTAGATAACCATACTATGACACCAAAGAAATAGATGGTAGAGGACAGGAAGGTTTGGAGGAACGTTGTTCATGGGGTCACGATGGGTCAGACACGACTTCGCGACAACAACAACTGTATCTGCAGCCATTTAGTGGTCATCTAGATTTTTGCAACCTAGTTATGATATGCCTATTTTACAACTCATAACAAACCATAATCTCCTTTGTTCTCTTTTGCTCTTACCATATTGTATAAATCCAGCCATCGTATTTTGTATATTCTGGTTTAGCACATTGTAAGAACTCAATAGTGGCTTATTCAGATAATATATTATTCAGATAAGTATGCCATATTCAGAGTTTATTCTGCCAGGAGATACAGTTTAGATCTTTGAATATAATTTCCATTTTTAAGGCTTATAGAAGTCTAGAACTTCCATTTCATTGACAGTTAATGGGACTCCAAAGCTTCTTTTTCTCTTTTTACGAATCGTCTTTGAATTCCATCAAACATGATTTTCTCAAACCTCTTCAGACCTTTTTTTTTTTTCATATCTTTGTTTTACAGTTCAGTCCTCGTTCATTTTGCAGGATCCAATCTGGGTCAGTTGGGTTGAACATTATCTTGGGACACATATATTCACCCTTGTTCATTTTATCTATGACTAAATCACCTCAGCCATCTTCTTTCACAGTAGTCCTTCAG
This sequence comes from Thermophis baileyi, assembly GCA_003457575.1. Classification (NCBI taxonomy): domain Eukaryota; kingdom Metazoa; phylum Chordata; class Lepidosauria; order Squamata; family Dipsadidae; genus Thermophis; species Thermophis baileyi. Next base: position 2,932,712 of record QLTV01003460.1, on the reverse strand, counting down.
TTCTAAAGGCCACAAAAAAAAGAGGCTAAGAAATTGCTGGTTGTCCTGTGCTATGTCCTAAACTCAAATTAACAATCACTTTGTTCACATAATATATTTGTACGTACTCCCCCATTTGTATGGGCTATAATGCTCTAATAAAGTTTGTTTTTAAGGACAGGTGTACATTATGTTTCAGCTCTGTTCTAAGCTTGAATCAAAATGTTGCTGTCTCACTAGATGTGTTCTGACTAACCATTATTTTAAAAGTTATTTTAAGATTGGAACTCTTCCAGTGAAGTTGGAACAGCCTGTTTTGTACAATGAAGTAGCTCAAACTCAGAATGTTTTACACACTCCTGTTTTTAAGACACCACAAACTTATTGTTGCTATTTCTGCAGCATTCTTAAACAAAGCTACCATTTAGAAATTCAAACAATGTAGAACAGTGATATTAAAATAATGATTGTGGAAACCATTTACAGATGATAAAAATCCAAGTCAATTCAGTACTGAGGCCTATGTGAATCAATGGGAATTACTCAAATTGTATTATTTACAGCCTAACACTCTACTATAAAGAGGCATATTAAAGGACTTTCACTTGATGCCTAAAATGAATCAAACTCTACAAAATCTTGCTAGAAGAATCAGAAACTTTGTAAATGGTCAGTAATAAAGAGTAAATCCCTAAGTTTATTCTGAGAACCTGGGTTGAAATGGTACAGCCTTGCAGATGACTGGACTTGTTTATTAATTAGAACATAGATCATAGAATAATAGAGTTGGAAGGGACCTTGGAGGTCTTCTAGTCCAACCCTCTGCTTGAGCAAGAGACCCTATGCTGTTTCAGACAAATGTTTGTCCAATCTTTTTTTTTTTTTAAAAAAACCTCCAGTGATGGAGCACCCACAACTTCTGAAGGCAACCTGTTCCACTGGTTAATTGTTCTCACTCTCAGGAAATTTCTCCTTGAGCCCCATCAGGATTGAACTCCAGGCTTGCCTGCAGTACTGCAGTTTAACCACTGCACCACCGAGGCAATTACATTCTCCATGAGCATATACAAAATTATTTATTCTATTTACAAATTCAAACGTAGACTATTTATATAGTTCATAGATGATGGAGTTGCATATAAAGTCTCTGGGGTTTCCTGATATAGTAATCATTGTTATTGTTCTTCTCTGCACTCTTTCCAGAATCTCAACATCTTTTTTATATTGTGGTGGCCAGAACTGGATTAAGTGCCATCAAATTGCTGTCAACTTTTAGCTATGACATAGACAGGTCTTCTCCAAAAAAAATGTCTATCCCATTCATCACTCCATCCATCTGCTATAATTGAATCATCCTTTTCCTTTCTTTCCTTCTACCTTTCCCAGCATTAGAGATTTTCTCCAGAGATTATAAACTTCTCAAGAGGCTATGCCTAATAGGATAACCATACTGTCCACTCTGTACAATTTGTATATATGCATATGGGACCTACAGTACAACAAAACATAGGAATGGAGTTTGTTCTTGTTCACACTTGATCAGCCATGCCCCCTTCCATGTCTTCTCACCCATTTCCCTCCCAACAATTAATTTTTCATGGCACTTGAATATGCCCAATGTTGGCTTTTTAAACATTTTTTTAAATGGCATATTTCATTGGGCTGCTGATATTACCATCTGTGTAGAAGGTGCCATTTTGGCTGTGTAAACCTTGATGCTTATAACCTTAACATAAAATTAAATTTGGATGGTAAAAATTGGCTTTTTCCTTTCGGCTCCCAGGGTCGCTACAATTTCCAGATATTTATTTATTTATTTATTTGTTTGTTTGTCAAACATGTACAAGATAGCAGGTATAGGTATAAACATAAACATAATCAAAGTGAATACAGATAGATGAGGACAATAGGACAGTAGGACAGGGACGGTAGGCACGCTGGTGCGCTTATGCACACCCCTTACAGACCTCTTAGGAATGGGGTGAGGTCGACAGTAGACAGTCTAAGGTTAAAGTTTTTTGGGTTTGGGGAAGAAACCACAGAGTCAGGTAGTGAATTCCAGGCATTGTGGCAAGATAACCTTGCTAAGTGCTAAGCAAATACTGTACAAAGTGCTTCCTTCCCATCTGCGTCCTAGTGATCCCAAGGGCAACAGTGCTTGGACCTTTAATGAAAATTACATGTCATTTCTGGCTATTACAGATTAGGAGCAAAATCCTATTTGATGGCTCTGTATTCTTTCAAATGAGTTGCAAATTGCTGACAGTTATGTCATTATGCTGCTAATGTTATGGCATCTTTGTGTACTCAGATTAGCTGCATTATTCAGACTTTAATGGTGAAAACATCACTGAACCTCTTTGACAACCATGGTATCAACACTGTAGTTGCAAAATATTTCCACTAAAAAAGGCACAGCTACATCTCCTTGGTTTGGGGCTTTAAACCCAGAGGAGCAGCAAATAAATCTAATAAATAGTAATAACTGAATCCAATCTTACTGTGAAGCAGTCATTTAGAATATGAAAAAGAGGTAAAATCTCTGGCTGGGTATTGGTTTATTATAACATTTAAATGAGAGCAGATTTGCAGTTTAGGGGGATGAGGAAATATAATTTGTTGTTATTACGTGAAGAAAAGGGCCAAATCCCAACCTACAGCATAAAAATTCTGTTCTTATCAGATGATGGAAAAGAAGAATGGATGATTTCCATCCATTTGTGGCCAGCTAGTAGCATTAACAGTGGTCCATATTAACACAGAAATTGGATTCACACATTGTACTACATGCTATAGTTTATGTAATCATGATTTATACAATGATTCAGGACATATACTCTGTTTTTAATACAAATAATTTTCATTATTGGAAGCCTTTCTACAACTCCAGTTCTTTCTCTTGTCCAACTAGCTAGATCCCCAAATTTGGTTCAGCATTGAACCAAATGGGTTAAAATTCCTCCTTATAAATCAAACACACCTAAATAACAAAGTAAGTTGGCAGGATCCAGCAATTCTTTTCAGTCACCAGATTCTACCATATATATGAACATAACTGGGAAGGAGGAAAAGAAGAAGGAGATTGACCAGAATGTGATTTTTAAAATAACATGTTTCATTCAGTATGTTAATAACTTCACCATAGCAAATAGCCTTTCTCTTCTTTCTCTCATTCTCTCGTAGCAGATGAAAAGTTCTCTTTTAAATATAGTCCTGGCAAACTGAGAGGAAACCAGTATAAAACAATGATGACCAAAGAAGAACTTGAAGAGGAACAAAGGTAAGTTGGATTTTCTTTAAATTCAACAGAATAACTCGAGATTCTGACCCCTCTCGTTTCCTCTAAGTTGCTGTGTCCCATCAAGTATAGCTGGTTTTAGGTATATTTAGCTTTCCCAGTTGAACCAGTATAGTCTTCTTAGGATCAAAGATTAATTCTTGGGTGATGTCTCAGTCATGAAGAACCTTGCCCACTTCCTTGGAAATGGATCTGTTGGCTGCTTCTCATTTCACAGAGCATTTGTCAAAGAAGCAAGATTTACAGTGGATGTTCTGGTGCCAAAACCACCAAGTAAGCTCAATTTAAATAAGACTCCACATAAATCTTGTGGTTCCATACCTTGGTCCTTATTATAATTACCAAGCACATTAAAGTGATGACAGAACAAGTCTTCATATCCCCCATAAAAAATTTCTTCCAATTCTAACATTTTACAAAAACTGTTTTTATTCGCCATAAATGCCAAAAAATATCGGGGTTAAATATTTCAGTCTAGCATTAAGAAAATTGTAGTGGTTTCCTGACTCCCAGACATTTCGCTATTCAGAAATAACTTCAATAAATTACTTGCTATCTCAGAAATTGTTTAGGAATAGTATGGTAGAACAATTGCAGCCCAGATGCAGCTGGGAATAAGTATATACTGATGGAGTGTGCTTAGAACATTGTTTTCCTGGTTTTAAAAAAATAGATTAATACTGTATTCCCTTTTGCTAAAGGTCTTGCAACTCTGGCTTATATTGTTACAATACAATTTTTTTTGCTAAAATTTCCTTACAAATTTTGCTCCATTATGTTTACTGTGAGTCTAAGAAAAAATGTGTTTCTAAATAGAGTTCCAAAGTCTGATCCATATGACTAGATGAGGTTCATGTTCTTGCAAATTTAATCAACCCCATAAAGCCCGACCTTTACTTTAAAAATACATTCTTCACAACAATTCCATTGTTGCATTATTAGTATTTATTCAGCAATAAAATTTCTAAACTATTAGGATACACAAAAGTAAAAATATTGCTCTTTCGTCTATCAGAGTTCAGCTGAAAATGCTACTAAATCTACAAAAATTGTATGATTTTGAATAGAATATTCTGATAAGGGGAAAAAGCTGAAAGAACATATAAACTCATAATTATAAAAGGTAATCAAACCTAATGTGACCGTCGCAAACAAAATTCCCATAGAACATTTAAGGAGATAAGTTTTTATCAGACCATTTGGTTGAGGCTTAGATGAGTCACTAAATTCAAGTTCATTTGATTGCTTTCAGTACAAATAATTTGGTTCCTTTGTGTGGATCCTTTCTTTTGATCAGAAAGCTGCACATTTTTTGAGTAACACAGTGTGGAAGAGGCATGGTAAAAAAATTGGGTGCATGAAATGCAAAACTGAATTTGGTTTAATTGGAAGTTAATTGAAATTAAATACAGTTAATTAAACAAAGTATGATTATTTCTGTGTATTTAATTTTATATACTAAATTAAAAATTACCGTATTTGTCAAAACTGGGGAGGAATTGGGGTCATAGTATTATTTGGGGGTGGATTACTTGTAAATCTGGGGCATGAGTTGTGCATACCTCTACTAGGAAGGATCAAATCCAATAGATGAGTTTTCCTTTCTGCTGTGTAGAATTTCAGGCAATGCAGCTTTTGTCAACCCTTCAGTACTGCAGCATGAGAAGTTGCCTATACCAATGTTCCTCCTGTTTAACTAGGAATGTCAAGTTGTCAATGCATGTGTGCCTCCTGTTACCCAGTTCTTGATCTAAGATGTACACCAACAAACAAAATTGTTAACTAGCAGTTAGTCATTTCTACTGTGGATTTTTTGATGGGGCCAAGCAATTATGTAACCACGTAGAAAAGACAAGGGATTCTGTGAGTGAATTTAACAGGTTTTAAATGTGTATATAGGAGGCGTGGTGCCCTAGCAGTTAAGATGTTGGGCTTGTTGATCAGAAGGTTGGCGATTTGAGACCATCCAAGTAGCACATGTTGGAGTGAGCTCCCGTTCTTGCCCCAGCTCCTGCCAACCTAGCAGTTCGAAAGCATGAAAATGCAAGTAGATATATAGGTACCACTTTGATGGAAAAGGTAGCAGCGTTCCATGCACCTTGGCCTATAGCCATGCTGGCCACATGACCACGGAACCATCTTCGGATAATGCTGTCTCTCTCGGCTAGGAAACAGAGATGGGCACTGGTCCCCTAGAGTTGGGCACGACTGGGTAGTGAAAACTTCTTCCTTTAAATGTATATATATTCAGTTTAAATATACAGATAATCCTTTTATAAGTCCTAATTTGGAGAAGGGTATACTACTAAAACAAATTATATACCAACCATATATATCGTTGGAAGAAGAACAGTCTTTCCTAAAGTATCAGGTGTAGTACATTTATCTGCTAAATTGTACCGTACGTCAGAAAGAGATCTGGAGGCCTCTTGTCTGCTCCATTGAATGTCTTACAAATGGTCTCTTTGATTAAAGAGATACTCATTCCCTGTTCTGTTGAAATGCCTTCAAATATTGTTAGTGCAATGTTTCTTTGGGAGTGAGTTTTACAATAATTTAACAATACAGCAAAGATACAAATCCACGAACCTGGATTATTTGCTGAGGTTCATCTCTGTACAATCAAAGCTCATTTTGGTTTACATTTTATTTAAGGCTATTGTGTATCATCAATACTGTGAGCCATCTCAGACTATAAGTATTATTTATCTCCCATTCTTCCAAAATTATTAGCTTGTTTTTAACTGAGGCATCACTGGCAGGCAAAAGAGGCTCTAGATAATTATCCTATTGCTGTGTTCATTTTTGCTTTGTGAACGGTGTGACTCATATTTATTTCCTCTGCCTATGGATGAATCTAGTTTGACTAGTTATGACTAGATACTGTCTTCCTGGGCCTTAGATTATTTATTTGATTCTATTGGGCACTATGAGAAAAGTGGCATCAATAGGCCTTTAGAGGCTATAGCTATAAACCCAGGTAATGCTGTGGCTCTATAGCAGTCAGTCATGCACAGCATGCTCCCATGTGCCAAAACCTGCCATACCAGTTGTGTACCATAGGCAGCTGACCAAATACTACCAGTATTATTAATAGAATTACATACTTCATCTCATTATACAACCAGCAGATGCACTTTGAGCCCCTTGGAACTAAATGCAAAGCTGCATCAGTTCCAGACACTATGTGTTACACAGGCCTGCTTTGACAATTGTGCAGATCAGCCTTCTCTGATGTGGTGCCCTCCAAATATATTCCACCTGCCATCTTGGTTGGAAATGTTAAGGGTTTGCGTCCCACACATCTGAAGAATTACACACTGGAGAAGTCAAAAGAGCCGAGGTGGCGCAGTGGTTAGAGTGCAGTACTGCAGGCTACTTCAGCTGACTGTTCAGCAGTTCAGCGGTTCAAATCTCACCGGCTCAAGGTTGACTCAGCCTTCCATCCTTCCGAGGTGGGTAAAATGAGGACCCAGATTGTTGGGGGCAATATGCTGACTCTGTGAACCGCTTAGAGAGTGCTGTAAAGCACTGTAAAGCGGTATATAAGTCTAAGTGCTATTGCTATTGCTATTGCTATTGCTAAGTGTAAATGTTAGTTTATCAGGCACATTCTCGGGAATCCTATGTCACTCGGAATAGGTTGCACTTGGAGCGGCTTTGTAAAATAAAATAAACAAATACAGAGGAACAAATGCAACCATAACAAAGCCTCTTGAAAAAAGCACCTTTGGGACAATAATGAAACGCGATTCGCTGACCTTTGTTACACAAGATAACCAGAACTGATCTTTTACAAAGCTGAGTAACTCCCTAGGGCAGCTCTTTCCTAAGGAAAGAAAGGGTTTGTTAACAACCTTTTCCACCTGCACCATGATTGACTAGGGTTTCCTGTGTCCTGTATCCACTTTCCAAATTCACCTGCCCTACTTAATGCTTGCTGCCTTGGCCTGTGCAGAGATGTTTGCAAACTCCCTCTCCCCCCCCCCCTCTTCTGCTAATGGGCGTCTGGAAGACTGTTGCATTTCTTCTAACGGTTTCTCTGTTTCTTGTCACAGTGACCTTGTCTGTCTGTCTGTGTTTGTTTCTCCGTTGTTGTTGTTTTTCTTTTGCTTTTTCCCCCTCCCTCGGAGAGCTGGTGGTGGCATCAGCATTTTTCCATTTCAGGCTTTTCCAAACCCTCCTCCTTTGTTGTGGTTTCTTTGGGCAGGGTTGCCCTCAGGTAAGGAGCTACACTGAATCAGCTGAGGAAAGCCATGCCATCTGCCCTTCGAGCCTTTGGTTCTTCATGCCATGTGCCTGCGTGTGCATCCTGACCCTCCCTGGCCTTCTTTTTTTTTTTTTTCCTCCTTTTTACATTTCCTGGCATTGCTGCCAT
>QLTV01003460.1:2899306-2925044 GCA_003457575.1 Thermophis baileyi | reverse complement strand
ACCTTCCTGGCCTTCTTTTTTTTTTTTTCCTCCTGTTGGCATTGCCTGGCATTGCTGCCATTTTGATGTGACCCAGGTTTGCTGCGTTTATTATATTGCAGGATTGAGCTGACCTCTGACCTCACATCCCTGTAGCAAGTACCTTAGGTCCTCGGCCACAAACATTCTAGCAAATCTTTTTGGTAAGGAGATGATACTTCTTAGAAGTAGTGGTTCCACCTATAACCTCTGCTAATGTGACTGGAAACTAAAGTTGACCATGTTTTTTCCCTCCCCCTGCACCTCCTCCCCTTCTCCCTATTCATAACTAATAAATTAGTCTCCCTCTCTTCTGTGCCCCGTTTCATTTATCAGGAGCACCACAGTTCAGCGGAACAAAAGAGGTGCACTTTTGCCTAGTGGAACATATGCTGCTGGCCTTCCCCATCTATTACCTCACCCAAAGTCTTTAGCTAAGAGCAGGAACGTGTCCCTCCAATTTGAAGTCCGAACTTTGGGCAACTTGGCCAATTCAATGAGTTCTGGGGGGCAGTTCTGTAACTTTTGGGGCTGGAGGAACTGTCTGTCCAAATCAGTCATATGTAGCAGTTTCTATGGAGGAGGCTAAGGCTGAGAGAGTAGCTTGCTTGACAGTCAGTATGTTGATATCAGCAGAAAGGTTTTGTTTTTCAATGTAAAGCTCCTGCTCTTAGCTACTATGAGATATCGGTGGCACAATCAATCAAAGTACATGCTTCAATCTCTTTTGTTTAAATCGGCATCAGTTGCACACTACAGATGGTACTGTAGATCTTTGATATTTTGCCTTACAAGATACAATGTCTCCCATGCTTGCTCCGATATTTATAAGCCTATTTGTAAGGGCTTTGCAGGCACCAGAGAATAATAGTCCTTAGCTTGTTGTATAGGCATCAGAATAAATTGTCCTACTTCCTCAACATGCTGCCCTTACCCACTTACAGAAAAAGCTGTTTGCTTGAGTTGCAGGTCTTCCAGAAAAAGTGAGGATATTGCTCTTTCTTTTTGCTGCTCTCCGAGCTTGCTTGTATTCCTTCAGGAATCAGGCAACATGAAGAGGGAGAAAAACAACAGGGAAGGAGAGCAGTCAGTCAAAGAGGCTCCAAGGATTAGTCATAGCTCCCTACTGAGGCACCAGCTTCAGGCTATTCAGTCAAGTCTATAAATAATATTTAGATTGTAGGCACGAGCTGCAGTGTTTCATTAAATGGCAGACATTTAATGCATTGCAAATAGGTTAAATTCAAGTCAGTTTCAGGCCTATAAATGTACATCCAGTTAATTCCAATAGGACCTGCATTATGTATTTTATAAAACAATTTTAATGCAAGTTTTGAAGCTTGAACAATCCTTCATATCTGCAATTCTAATCTTTTAATTACTATGTTGTATTTTTCATTTTTCCTTGAAAGATGACACTATGAAGGCCTCATAGTGGCATGCTCTCAGAAGATGAAGATAAGATGTTTTCTCATTTGAAATTGCCAACAAAATCCCTTTTGCTAAATTGCATTGTTTGGGCATATCTCCTTCAGTTTTTAGTATCTAGTCTTTTCTGGAGGAATCTTGAGACGTAATTTTGGAGTGGTGTGTTGTATCCTTCATAACATTTCTTAAACCTATATTTCCTAGCATTTTTGGTGAATTGTTGAAGATTAAATTGGTATTATGAGCCATGGTGGCGCAGTGTTTAGAATTCAGTACTGCAGGCTAATTCAACTCACCACCAGGAGTTCGATCCTCACTGGCTCAAGGTTGACTCAGCCTTCCATCCTTCTGAGGTCGGTAAAGTGAGGACCCAGATTGTTGGGGGCAATATGCTGACTCTGTAAACCTCTTAGGGAGGGCTTTAAGCACTATGAAACGGTATATAACTTACGTGCTATTGCTATTAATACAAGGTATTTAGTATTATTTAAGCAAGAGGGGAGACAGATCTTCTCAACCACAGTTCCTTCCTGAAGTTCAGAACATAATAACAGATTTGTACATATTTATTCTATGGGATGGGGAACCTGTGGTCCTCTAAGTGCCTTTTTTTTACCATTTTTTTACCATTACCGAGACCTACCCAGGGCAAATGGGAGAAGGGAACATATTGGGAGTTGTAATTCAACAACATTTATTGAACTGAAGGTTCCCTACCTTGTAAATGCTCTGTCTGTTGCTAAAATAATGATAACATAGCAGATTTAGAAAGGGAAACCTGGTTTTTTTGCAAACCGAATGTGTACTTCTGGTCATTTGCTGCAAAACCTCTTTTATCACATTTCTTTCAGCAGGGTAGGTGAGAGAAATTGAGAATCTGAGGTTCGTTTTGAAGGTTAAGACAAAAAAGGCAATAGATCTGTGCTAAGCACAGAAAATTGCTTCTCCCAGTTACAGCAAAAAAACCAACAACCTCCAAGTTTGGGGAAAATTAGAAATAGAAAAGAAAGTGAACAATGGATGCTAATTATGATGTTTGCATATTACCTCCAGGAGAGAGATTTATACCTCTGAAGACTGGATGCTGGGAATTAACAGCGGGAGAGGCTAATACCCTCAAATCCTGCTTAGGTGCTTCTTGGAAATATAATTACATATATTCCCTTCTATAATGCATGAAGGAACTTTCTTTGTCATCATGCTTTCCTACTTCCATTCCACCAGAGATGGAGAATATGGAATGAAGATTGGTATAGCAGTATCACATGTTCTGTTAGCTACTTGGGGGAGAGAAGATGTACAAATACTTGCTTACCAGTAGGCATTCATTTATTAGATGAGGAATGGAGTGAGATAAAGTAAGACAGAGATGCTCTTCCAGTAGTCCTTGCCTTTCATCTAAACTTCAGTGATGAGAAAAGCTTGCAGCAAATTGGATACCACAATCCGAAACTCAAATCACCTAAATGAAAGAACAACATCTGACATTAAAAAGCTATTGGGCCACAATCCTTTGCTGAAATCCAAGAAGGTACAGCAAGAGGGGGCAGAGTTTTCCATTTGAGGTCTGCTTTTTATTTTATTTAAAAACAAAAACAGATTGTCGTCTTATAACTACAAATCAGTCTATAAGCTATACTTAAATTTGGACTGGACAATTCGTAACAGCTCCTGTATATATAAGCCAAAGGAGCAGAAGGTTAATCAAGGCATCCAAACATTTTTCCAGTTTCCCTTTTCCCAAACACCAGCCTTCATAAGGGTGGGGATCTCTTGGAACAGTTACCCCTTGGCACCTGCCAACCCTGCTCTTCAGTGCATGCTCTTCTAATTTCCCCATAATTTTTGCTTGCTGAAACCCTGTGTGTTTATGTGTTGCCTTGGGATGGTGAATACCTTCACCTCTTCTTGTCATTTGCCTCCTCTCCACTTTCCTCCTCCTCTTCCTCCTCTCACTCCTTTACTAGCAGCTTTGCTTTCCTGTCCAGCATGGTGCTTCTTTGGGATAAGAGAGGCTGGTAAGTTTCTGCTCCTTTTTTTTTTTTCATTTCATCTTCTGCAGCACGATAGAAGGTTGGGCAAGAAGGATGGACAAACACTTTGGGGGAGTTAGTGCCCTCAATAAAAGTGCCATGTGTTTTTTCCCCCAGCCTGGGGCTTCTGGACATCTTGGACTACAGTTACTATTAATTCCCAGTCAAACAAGACTGGGGGAAACAGGCATTATTGTCAAATTTCAGTTATTGCCCTTGTCCTCTGCAGGGTATATGGGTAGGGAATGTTACTCTCCAAATTAAGTTTAAATGCTGTTCAATCTGTTAACCCAGGAAAACTTTTCAGACGATAGGTCAGCTTTTTCACCTGGGTGCCTTCTAGCCATAGTGAAATCCTATGCATTGCCCAATAGGTTCACTAAGGCTTCAGTTAACCTATTTCATCTGGATTGTGATTTTGAGTAACTTTAGCAATGGCCTGATCCAACTAGTAGAAAGACCTGGATATTGCCTTCAATTATTATTAAAAATTATTATTATTTGTGAAAATAACCACATTTAGTAAATTTTATTTACTAAAGAAGTGGGATACTAAAAGTAGATCAGTTATAATCTCCCAAACATCAGCAAACTGGCTCGCCCAATATTTTCTGGCAGAAAGACCTATTTCTGCTAGCAGTTCTCTGGTTTGGGGCACCAGCAGCACCTTGTGAAAAATGCAGCAACAATGCATGGAAAGAACTGGCAAATCAAAAGGATCCTTTGGACTACGAAGTAGCTGACTGCTCTATACTTTTCAAATTTCTATTATTTTCAAAAGCAGAAGTAAGTTTTCTTAAAAACTATACAGTCCGATTTTGTATTTTGACATATAAAAATTTGATGGGGTTTTTTTTAAGCCTGTACCCGATTCTCTTTTGTGACACATTTCCTAAATGTGCCTGGCATAGAATTGATCTTGGATTATTATTATTATTATTATTTTCATTTATATTAAGAAATAAATCACACTGGAGAAAATTTCAGCCTTTTGGGGTTGACTAGATCAGAAAACAGATTCCACAAGAAAATTAGAAGTCAGCTTTATAGAGATAAACTACATTAACAGAATCTTGCAAATCTGATTGTGTTTTTCCTCTCCTCCCACTTAGTGAGTCAAGGAGGAGCCAGCCTGAATGTCTTCCAAATATTACCTTTTTTTTGCCATACTTTAGGGATTGCTTCTGTCCTTTTTTCTGGGTGTGAGAGATGGCTGCTGAATATTTCCTTCAAGACCATCTCCATAAGTCTCCATAAGTCTCTACAGGAATTGTCTCTGCGGGAAATTTAATCAATGAACTGAATTCTTTTTTTCTTTACATCTGCAGAGAGAGAGAAGATGGGGGTGGGAGGACGACAAGGAAAGCTGCTTTGACCCCTTGATTGTTTTCCATTTCTTCTCAGCTTCTAGTTCTCATTAGCCTATCTGCAGTCTCCGCAGTATATTCTTCTATACTTCATAGAATAGAATTCTTTATTGGCCAAGTATTATTGGACGCACAAGGAATTTGTCTCCTTATTCATATTTCTGACCCTGTCATAGTCAGACATTTTCTGCCTGCAAACCTATTAGATGTTGTGGGTACAGTTCTTCTTCAACAAGCGATAAAAGACAAGTCAAAACCAGGAAACTACCAGGAGGTTTGAAAATTAGCATCTGCCATGGGACTGTGTGAATGAAAGTTTTATCACCTTGCTTCATTCACGGAATTTTGAAGGAAGTTGGATGAATTTGCTTTCCAGTTGTAACCTTCCAAGCGTTACAACTTATTTATTCCAAAATAAAGCTCTTTGTTTGAAAGTCAGCTCTCAACTTTGACCTGTATTTTGCAAGTATATCCTCATAAAAGTGATAAGAATTGGATAATAATCCATCAGATTAAAAGTTCTATAGCAAAGAATTACTCCAGGCAATTTTAGGATTTCTCAGGTAAAACATAAAGCCATTGATTTAAATAATAATTGTTAGTATATTAACAAAAATAAACATTTTGGAGTGATGGTAGATGGGGTTTAAACTACAAGCTATGCATGATCCTCTAACTAGTTTTTGCAGCCCTGAAGGTTTTCAGATCATTGAGGTAATTCAGCAGCAAATTAACAGCAAACACGGGGGAAATTGGTAAATTAAATCTGAAATAAGCTTTACACGTCCAAGGAAAATATTCCTCCTCTCCCAGTTCAAAATCATTCAGAGAATTCTGCTGCCTTTACTATTGTTGCAACAATAGTAAACAATAATGGCCTTCCAAAAATTTCTGTAGCTTTGCGCTAAAGTATTAGGATATCAACCTGGCATTCCAATGACTTCTTGTAGTGTTGTTGAGTTAACATATGAAAGCAAGTGAGCTCCTTCTGCCTGCATTTTCAACTGATGCTCCTAAGAAATATTTCAACTGAACTAGAGTTAGAAAAGCTTTAACACAGCTATTAATGTTGTGATGACAACTGCTGTATAATTGCACAGCTCAAGAAAATGACTTCCAAATGTTACTCAATCTGTTTGCCCCAAAGTTACTTTACAAATTGGGCCATGTAGAATATAACTGTAAAAAAAAGAGTACTATATATCACTTAAAAATAAAGCATAAGCATAGGCATATCAGTACAGTACAATATAGAATAGCTTGTTGACCACTTTTTTACAGAGCTAATCTCTGATTTCCTGCAGCTGGAACCCTGGGATGGCCCATCTTTTAATATTTTAATATTGTCTATTAAAATAAAACTTAGCAACTAGCCATAGTCTATTGAAATATCCCAAAGGTTCTTCTTCCAAAAGGCAACTAGACTTTCTTGGGTTTTTTTTTCCTTTGAAAACCTTTTGCTTCTCACCCAAGAAGCTTCTTCAGTTCTAACTGTTGAAATAGCGCTTCTTGGGAAGCGAAGGAAAAGACCAAGGAGATCAGAAGTGTTTTGTCATCCATGTAGACCAGTCTTTTCCCTGGGTCTGTGGGCTTTTTTTCTGTATTTTAGAGCTTATACTGTCATGTCCATGTTTCCTACCTCAAAATATTAAGGAACTACAGATTTTCAGCAACTATAGACAGACAAAATTTGTGGGGAGGTGGTGGTGGGGGGGCAGAAGAGAGATTTGAAGGCTTCATCTGTTCCTGGAGCTTCAAATGGTCCATTTTAGGTTTTAATCTCATTACCTACAGAGGATCTGCATAACTATAGATGGTAATTAGTTCATAAATATTGCTTTACCTGTCCTCAACTTAAAAGAGAAAAAAGTTTGTGCAGCAGTAAACTTTTTCAGCTTAAAAAGTACAGCATTTACGTTTTATACAAACTCTTTGCCTGATATTTAAGAAGTGGATGTTATGTACAACCAATAGCCTTTTCAGGAGCAGTCTATGATGAATGGTTTACAAGTATCCACATCATCACAACAATGATCCTCACCAAGTCTGTGCTTTCTTAATATTTATGAACCTTGTATTTGACTTACAAAAACACACAATTGAAAATGAAAGTAGCATTCATAGAATGGTTACATTTTTGGACACTTGAAAATTAGCATCTGCCACGGGACTATATGAACAAAAGTTTTATCATCTTGCTTCATTCGCGGAATTTTGAAGGAAGTTGGATGAACTTCCAGTACAAAAAGGAGCTTGTTGGTAGTTATGCAGTATGACAGTCCCCTTCATTGCAAGTTCCAATTCTAGGCTTAGCAAATCCAGCTTCTGACAAACAGAGCAGCTGGTATTGAATCCCCACATCTGAACCGATAAGCGTCCATGAATCTGAGCAACAAATCATGGGATTGCTAAAGAAGGTAGTACTTAGTACAGACACAGTGCTGTATTTCTCCTGTCCCCAAATGTCCAAGAGATCCTTGTCAGTTTTCCCTTTATAGGGCTAGAGAGAAATGTGAAATGTTCCTGATGGAAAATGAGACGTGCTGTAGATACTCATGTTCGTTGGGCATAGGCTATCCTGCTGCAAATGATGAAGTAACCTCTTAAAACCCAAGGCATCCTTATGTTATTTGTGTATGCCCAAAAGGTCTAGAAACTTTCCTTAAGACTCCTTCCCTGCACTGAGTTATTCTCCTCTTATTAAAAAATAAAAACATTAGTAATATATAACTGACCCAAGGTGACACAATTAAAATGTATTCTCTTTATTTTCTTCTTGTTTCCCTTTGCAGAACTGAAGACTATATGAAGTTATCCCTAGACTCTTCCTAAGATTTACCTTTTGGCATTTTTAAAGGCTTGAGGGGGAAAAATGGGCAAAACCCCAAACACAACTGAAAAATATCCCTCAAAATATAAGACTTTCTGTTTGGCTGAAGCTGAATTCCTCAGAATCAATCCTTGTAATATCAAGATTGGAACAAGTTGGGGTGTCTGGTCTGGAGAATTATATGGCTAGAGAAAATAACAGACTACACTAGGAGGGTTCTGTTCTTGGATGTAAAGTAAGATCTCGGGGGGAATAAAGCAAGCACACTTTGTTGTGTTCAGTACTCCATATCTGCAGCCTCCCCCAAACAAAACAAAAAGAAAAAATTAACTAGATAACCTGGACAAAAGTGATCAATTATTGTACAATGGACCTGTTTCCTGTCTAGATGGTAGAACAAGCTAGAGTTGACCCTTTTTCACCACTCTGTCCTGGACCAAAAAACCACCTAGATAAATTTGAAGACAGAGCTGTAATATATAAAACCTTCTGAAGTTTTCCTTCCACCCACAGATGAAAGGTTGGTTGCATGATACAGACTCTGACCTCTTGGAAATGAGACAGTATTTCATCTTGGATAGAAGGAAGTCCTAAGAAACAAGAAAGATTTACCCTATACACATGTATTTAGAAGTTTGTCCCACTGAATTTAATGGGGTGTACTCCTAAATAAGAGTATAGGATTGCAGTCTTCTTAGTATAACAATTTGTGACTAATTTTAATTGCAAGGATTAAAAGCGCTTCGTTAGCTAATGCTTTTGTTTACTTGACACTTCAAGCCTGTTCCCAAGAATGGAATCTGAAAATGTGAGCTATGGAATGTAAAATGGCCCTTTGGTTACCAATTTTACATTTCCTAAATAAGATTAAAGATATATCCATTTTTTATGTTGTGTCAGTATTCTGTCATCACCTCAGTTTTGATATTTTACTGATAATCACTTCCTGTTTGATAGATTGATATTTTATTTAATGTTGCTCTCCTATATTTTGAGAGAAAGCTTCATAATCCATCCCCTGTTACATTTTGAAACAAAACCTTAATTATTTGGAAATACTTGAAATTATTTAGTCAATTATTCTTTGGGACACATAGGTTTAAGAAATTTAAGAATTTTCCTCTAGACTAATTCCCTGTCCCCCAGGCTTATTTAAGAAACAGCAGGAAGCTTTGACCATAATTAATTTTTAAAAGATAAGCTTCCATTCCTATACCTATTTTCTCTAATATAGTACAGTTTGCAACCAAATCCCATTCATATAAGGACACTCTGCTTTGAGATATTTGTTAGCAACCACTTTGCCTCCAATTCACATTGATAGACTCAGTGTTCAAAACACCATTAACTATGCAAATAATGCCTTATATACAATATAATCTTTCAGTACGCAGCAATACATATATAAGGAAAATGACTAGTGGCAATGAGCAAAGCTATCTCTTCAATAATGACAAATATTGCTGTCTGAGTGGGCTTTTTGTTTTTTGTTTTTGTTTTTCTAAATATGAAGGTAGATCTTGTACAAAGGACTATAATTTCTAGCAATTTCAAATGTATATTGCCATTTTTCAGTCCAATAAACATTTAAATAGTTTTCATGACTTGTCATTGTGTTTGTAAAAATGCATAATATACACACAGCTCTTGCTTCCAATAAATTCAGATTTGAATTGGAACTGGGAAAGTTAGGATTGATTGCCCTTAGAAAACAAAACCATAGTTTAAATTACTGTAAGAAAGAATGTCCTTCATAGTCCCCAGACTTGAATATTACTGAAAATCCCAATCATGCATACATAGCATGCAAAGAAACCTACAGTATAACTATTTCTGAGCTAGAAATATTCTACAAGGAAGAGCGAAAAAACATTTTAAAAGCAAGACTAGAAAGACCCTTAGGTGGTTACAAGAAACAGTTGGAAGTGGTTATTTCTTCCAAAGGAGATGTTACAAATACTGATTGGAAAGGTGTCCGCATGTTTTACACCTGCAATATTCACCATTGTTTTGTTTTGAATCTTATTAACAACTACACATAAATAGTAAGTATGAATTCAAATTTGCAGAGAAAAATTAATTTTGTACTAGGTAAAGGTTCTGTTAGCTTCTGTTCACTTAGGGATTTATTGAAACACAGTTTGATCAAGAGTGCTAAACTTCTGCACACAACTAGAGATGTAAAACAAGAGTATTACTGTCCTAACTAGGAATGTCTGCATACAGGTAAACTTTGCTAATCATTTTTCACAGCTGGTGTGTGTGTGTGTGTGTGTGTGTGTGTGTGTATATACATATATATATATATATATATACACACATATATACATACATATATATACATACATATATATACATACATATATATATATATATATACACATACATATATATATATACATACATATATATACATATATATATATACATATATATATACATATACATACATATATATAAGAGAGAGAGAGAGAGAGAAACATTTCTAGCTTTGAGGATGGGTTAAAAGTCCATTGTAACTTAAAATGGTTGTTCAGCAAGCGGTCACACATCAGGGACTGCTTGTACTTGCAGTAATAGACTGGGAGATTATCTGGGATGTCTTTGCTTCCACAGGTAACAACTAGTTTTCCAGTTTTTTTTGTGTATACACATACACATACACATACACATACACATACACATACACATACACATACACATACACATACACATACACATACACATACACATACACATACACATACACATACACATAGGGTATATAAAGAAGAGACAGACATCACGATCTCCGGAACTTAAAATATATTATCCACTTAGCTTTCGTTAGCCTCTGCTAACATCGTCAGAGTGTAAAAACTATCATTGAAGAGATATTCGCCTTTATACATCATTGATCAATTTGGCCATTGCGCATGTGATAGGCCCATCCACCCACCTCCCACCTATAATTAGCTCTGTCATTTTTACTTCAGACCTGTTAATCGATGGAGGCCTAGCTCCTGTTGCTTCCTCCCCTATCGCGCACTGCTTGGGCTGTCCATCCCCAGGGAATGGCGCTGAGCCGTCAGATATTGCTTTAACGGCATTCTCTCCAGCCCCTTCCCACACACCACCACTCCTCCGCCTCACAGGCACCTTTGATATATCAACAAAATACATACATATACATATACATCATATATATATATGATGGGTAAACCACTGTGATTACTTTTTCTATCACGGTTTACCTGTATGCATCTGCAGGGCTATAATTTGTACCACTGTAATTGCTAAAGAAGACATCAAGGGGAAAAATTGCCTACATATCTGGGCAACTGGATTGACACTTTACACCAGGGGTGTCAAACTGGTGGCCTGTGGGCCGGATGCATCACGCACAGGCCACGCCCACCCCAGCTCTGCAAATGGGAAAAATGTTGCGAAATGTCATGTGATGGCAACATGACACCGCAAGTTTGACACCCGTGCTTTACACTGTGTTAAAAAAAACATGCCACATGTTTTGGCATGATTTTGTTGGGTTTTTTTTCCCCTTCTTGGTGGAATGACAAGTGTGGTGCTATAGGCACATAGGCATTTAGATTAAAAAAAATCCTAGGAGCACCTGCAACTTGACGCCTCCGCTTTTTGAGAGCTTGGAAGGGAGCAGTGGCCATCTAAAAATTAGCCCAAACATCAGAGAGAGACTTTAGAAACTTTAAAAATGCCCTCTTGGTTATATGGAGTTCTGGTAGATGATAGTAGAGGCAGAATAAGAGACAGATCTAGGCATCCTACAAGCATTAGTGAATGCAAAAAAGGACTCGGGGCCACAACCCATTCAAGAATTATGGCAGCATTAGCAGCAAACCTGAATACCATGCCACACTTATACTCAGCAGATAGCGCAAAAGCAAGCGAACTTTGGAAAAATGGAGGAAGCTGAGAATCCCCCTGTTAAACTAAGATAAGGGAAATACTTTCTAAGTCCTGGGTAAAAATGTTTCATTTAATGTTAAAACACTACAGGTAATCCTCAATTTACAACTATTCATTCAGCACCTGTTTGAAGTTACAGAAGCACTGAAAAAGTGACTTACACAACCAGTCCCCAAAGTTATGGCTGTTGCAGCACTTCACTGTCACACGATCCAAATTAGGGGACTTGGCAGCCTGCCCACACTTACAACTTCAGGGATGCTTCACCTCCCCCCTACCCAACTAGCTCTTTTCATGGGTGGCAGCTGTGCAGCTGGGGCAATTTCTGGGATGCTTTGGCTTTGTACCATGCTGTTGGCGCTTTGTGTGGTGCAGCAGAATGAAGGGTGGGTGGGCTCAGAATGCAGAGGGGCAAAGGCAACTGTGGCTGAGGCTTGGGCGCTATCTGAGGCACAGTGGCTTTGCCCCATTCTGTTGATACTTCCTGGAATTCTGTAGCTTTGAGCCATGCTGTTGGCACTTTCCATAGCATAATGTTTTTGCGTAGCACTACTGGGTTGAGGCTTCCAGAGGTGGCTGCAGCTTTGCACTGTGGCTCAGGGGCTTCTTGCAGTCCCAGAGTCTCCGTGTACCAAGGAGGCCCTGAGCCACAGCATATTCGTTCCCTAGCCTCCCTGTGCTTGTTCACACATCCCATACCCTTTTTCCAAAGCCTCCCTGAAACTCATGCATGGCTTGCCTGTGCCAGGCCTCCCTCACCCCCTTGCAGTACCCCCATGCTCCTTATGGACTCCCTCTGCTTCCCACTTAACAACCCATACATCTGGAGTTATGACAGCAGCCAGGATTGCTGGTATTGCTGTGGTAAAGTGATGCAGTCATGTGACATTATGCTTTACGACTCCATAGCTTAGTGATGGAAATTCTGATCCCAGTTGTGATGATAAGTTGAGGGTTACCTGTTAGAAGAAGATGGATTGAGGCTCCAGTCTCTTAAGAGGGTAGGTAAGATAATCAGTCCAGACTGAGATCCATCTAATGTCATATTCCAGGCCACTGAATGACAGTACTGTACAAGCATCCTCATTTGCCTCTAGTTGTCTCCCCATTTCAACTGATTAGTTGGTGGATCTCCTTATTAATAGTATCAGAAAATAGTGATGATGTGGCAGTACAATAATAGTACATTTGTAAAGTACACTGGATTTCTTAGCTGTTGCTTGTTCTTAAAAATGATCCTTACAACATGTGCTGTAATTTAAATGGGTGAACAATAAGAGATTGTTCACCCATTTAAATTATTTAATTTGTAGGTGAATAGTCTTAGTGCCTTGTGTAATTTTTCACAACCCAAAATATACATTGGAATTCATGATATCGGAATTCATGCAAGGGGTAGCTTGCTAAAAGTGAAAATGTGTCTAAAAAGTATGTGGGGTCATCCCGCATAAAAAAGCATCTTGACAGGAAATTCAAAACCAAGATTCCCAGCATTTCAGATCAAATGTGTACAGTCTTTTATTCTTAGGGTAAAAAAAAACTTTTATTCATATCTCCATCATGCATTTTTTAAAATTTCAGACAGGAAATATCCCATATCGCTGTGATGGCAAACCTATGGCACGCGTGCCAGAGGTGGCGTGCAGAGCCCTCTCTGCAGGCACGCACGCCGTCGCCAGCTGCTCTTCTGGTTTCCGGCGTGCATGCTGGTCTTCGCGGGTGCCGGAGCGCTGGAAAACGGCCTGAAAACGGCCAAAAACCAGGCCGTTTTCCGGGCCTTTTTCCAGGGCCATTTTCTATCCTATTCTATGTACCTGTTTTCGGGCCGTTTTTGGCCCAAAAAACGGCCTGAAAAACAGCCTGAAAACGACCCGAAAAACAGCCTGAAAACGCCCCGGAAAATGGCCTGGAAAACAGGCATGCGTGCGCCAGCCAACTGGTCTTTGGGTTTCCGGTGCTCCAGCGCACACACACACATGCACACACATGCATGCGCGTTCCGGTTTGGGCACTCGGTCCCGAAAAGGTTCTCCATCACTGCCATATTGCAAGCTATCTTGTCAAACTCCACTGTCTTTCTCAAAATAAGAGTATCTCCATTTTTTTCCTTTTTGTTGTTCTCTTCTTGGCAGGGTTCAGAGAGAGCAGCTGGCTGCCATCTTCACCCTTCTAAAGGAAAAATCAGACACTTTTGGAGATATGTCTCAATCTGATATCAAAGAACAACTTAAGCTTTATGACATGTAGACTGTAAGTTTTTTTTCCCTTTCAGTATACTAAAGGTGTAAAACCTGTAGTTTTCAACATGATTAGAATATATTGTATATGAAAATGCAATAAGTAGTTTTTTTATTGTATTTATCTTTTAAAAATGATTTTTGAGAAAGAATAAAAGTCACGTTGTGTCAAATCAATATCTAAGGTGGTCTGCAAATCAATATTTAAGGAGCTAAAATATACCAAATGCTGTTGTAATTTCTTACAATGATCTTATTGAATGCAAATGTCCTGTTGCTAGAGGCAGATATGTTACAGTGAATGATATTTGACAAGCTGTCTTTGGACTATATCTGTAACACGATGAAGACATTTTCAAAAAGAATTTTCTTGATAAAATATACCGGTAAGTAACCAGTGAGTCTGAAGCTAATACATCAGAAACACTACTGTAAATCAGAAACAGTCTGTCACTTTATACTAAACTTTGTTTTCAAAGAAATTTGTGTTCTAGATTAACTCTGTAAATATTTAAGATTAAAAGTGTCAAACTGTAGAAATTACATAATTTTGTATACATTTTTGATGAAATGTTTTGATAGGGACTACGGATAATACATGTGTGGATTGTTAGATTTCTGATCACTGCATCCACAGTGTTTTAAAGCAACATTACAGAAGTGGCATTGCCTTAGTGTGGGATATGTTTTTTTTCCCAGCTTCTCAGCTACAAAAAGCCCTTGACTGATTCTATTACTGACTTGAGTTAAAGTAGGCTGTAGTTCACAAAAGCTCAGGCCCTTTAATAAAATATGTTACTCTGAGAAGGTGCTACCAGGCTCCTCATTTTGGACAATTAAAGTAAATCTACTTGGGAGCCAGTTTGGTATAGTGGTTAAAGGCATCATAAGTTCTACTCCCACCTTAGGCGTAAAATCAACCAGGGGATCTAGAGCTAGTCATTGTTTCTCAATCCTAGGAAAGAGCAAGGCAAACCACTTCTGAAAAACTTGCCAGGAAAACTGCAGAGTTACTCCAGGAAGTCACCAGGAGTCAACCCTGACTGGAAGACATCCCCCCCCCCCCACAAATCTACTTAACATCCATGGTCAGCAAAATTGATTTGGTGCTGCCATCTGCTGAGGTAGAACAGCAAATACCCACAAATACCTAGGGCAAATTCATTTTTATTTTCTTTTTAAAGTGATAATTTAGACACTGGTTTTTGTAATAGATGGATGGACCCAGAGAAATTGTGGGTGGGATTCATGTGGAATTTAGTTCTAATAAAGAGGCCAAAATGACTTTATTATTAGGATGCGAAGTTAGCTGAAACACTGTTCAGTGAAACACCCCAGAATAGAAAAGCAAACAGGTACTCTGGCTATGCAGTTTCAAGGTTGCAGTGGAGATGCAAGTTGTACCACAAAATGGCTGTTATAGATAATGGAATAACCCCACTAGAAGATTGCTCTGGAAATGCCATAATTATGATAGATTGTCAAAAGTAAACTTTTGAGGGATTTTTTACTTCCTTAGAAATGTGTAAATGATCAAATGTAGATTAGCCAGTGCTATGGCACCATTTGAAATGCTTTGTATGAAATTTACTATATAAGTTTGCTTGTATGTATATTCCAGCGGTGGGTTGCTCCCGGTTTAGCCCGGTTCTAAGAACCGGTAGCACCAGCGGGAGGCTCCGCCCACCCACCCGGGACGCTTCTGCGCGCGCATGAACCGGTAGTAAAGGGTTTTAGAACCCACTACTGGTATATTCAGGGACTTTCACCTTGGAACCTTACCTAACAAGTCCTTGTGTGTCTAAGACTGTGCAGATTCTTAATAAATGTTGGGAGATTCTGAGCTGTGTCCTGGCAGTAGAAAAACAGACTCAAACCTCATCATCCAGGTGGCAGAGAAGACAGAGGGGCCCTGCGGGTTTCTCTAGGACAGCAGTTCTCAACCTGTGGGTCGCGACCCCTTTGGGGGTCGAACGACCATTTCACAGGGGTCACTGCGCGCGTTAGCCTGCCATCTTGGTGCCACCGTCACTGCAGGGGTGAAAAGGTCCCGGTTCGGCCATGCCTGCGGGTCACCGGACAGTTGGTAGCCCGGACGCCGCCATTTGGGTTCTTCTACCCTCTGCGCATGCGCAGAATGCTTTGCGCATGCGCAGAGGGTAAAAGAACCCAAAAGCCCCCCCCCGTTGTCCCCCCCACCCCGGGGGGGGGGGGGGGCGGGGGGGGGGGGGGGACCGGGGGGGGCGGGGGGGCCCGGGGGGGGCCCGCCATTAGAAAGGTTGAGAACCACTGCTCTAGGAGTATTTCTCCAACAATTTATACGATGGAGAATGGGTATGCTGCTGAAAGAATGTTTGGTTATTTTAATTATTTCTGGAACTTTTTTTCTTAAATAAAATAATTCATGTTCCACATACTTCAGGACTGGTGGCAAAATGTTTATGTGCTCAACTAACCAGCTACTTTAAAGCTTGGTATTTGTGTTTATGCTGTTTGAGGTAAGAAAAGAGAAACTGAAAACTGCACAGACACAGAAATTGCCCTAAATCTACCTCTTTGGAGTAAATCAGCATTTTGGCCTTTTCTTCTTTTCAGTTCAGGCTTACTTTCCTGATAGCATCAAGAATGCACTATCAGAGCGCAATATTTCATGACACATCTAAGGACTATGTCTTTAGTCCTTTATATGCCCGGCAGCTAGAAAAAATGTTTTAAAGGAGGTTCCTCCACTCTCAAGGAGGATAATTTAGGACTACTGGGGATAGTAGCCTTGCAAATAGGTCAGGTGAGAAAAGGGCATTGTTCCACAGGATTGGGAACTGTTTTGTTCATGTACAAATCCCTAAAGCTCTAAACTATACCAGTCCTAAAGTTGGCATTGTAAGTTCCATCTACCGTAAACTGACTGAGTTTACAAATCACATGAAGCCATAACCAACTGAATTCACCTACCAGACTAATATATAAACCATGGCTTATAAAATCACAATGGTGGGACTCAAATAATGTAAATCATATTATGAAATCAAAGAACTACAGAGTCAGAAGAGGCTCTGTGGCCTCAAATCCAATTGTCTGCTCTATGCAAGAATCTAAATTAAAATACAACAAATAGCTATCTGAGTTCTGTTTGGACAGATTTAATGGAGTACACTATTTTTTTGATAAACTGTTCAAATTTTTCTATTCCCCTAATCATGCTCATTACAAAACATGTTCAATGTTTTATGAATCATTTGGTGTTTGTCTGACTTTTTTCTTAAAGTGTGATGCTCAGAACTGGACATTAAATTGAGGTGGATATGAGTAATAAATTGAATAAAGTGAAACTATGCTTTTGCTGATGTCCAAAATTGCATTTTACCATCGTTGCAGCCCTTTCACAGTATTGATTGCTATTTTGTTTACAATCAAATACCAAGCCATATATTTCCCATTCTGACCCTGTGCATTTGCTTTCTGCATGTGAAGTACACCATTTTGTATTTGTTAAATTTCTTGATGTTATTTTAGCCCATTTGCCAAATATATTAAAACAACCTTGAATTTTATTTTTGTCTCCTGGGTTATAAACCACCCCACTTAATTATCATCTATAAGATATACACTCCACTTGTCAATAAATGGACGTGTTCATGAAGAAATGACACATTGCTAAGCCTAATCACTTGCCTAGCCACTGACTGCACTAGAAAAGAAAGAAGAGGAACACTGCAGGAGAAAAGATGAGAAAGAAAGAAAAACCCACTGACTATCACCATTTGCTCTGATCAGTTATTTTATCTATGACAATTATTCTCAAAATGGCTAATATATTTTAATGCCTCTGAAGTATGTGTGTGTGTGTGCGTGTGTGCCTTTTTAGTATATGCTAAATCTTAGCCTCAAGTTGGTAGTGCAGTGAACTAAGACAAAATTATGATTCATCGGTAAATGAGTTTATACATTACGGTAAGAAAATGGTGTCCATTGGGAGTGAGGGGAAGGATCAATAAAGGCAAGATTTACAATGTTGTGATGCACGCACGGTCTACTCCTTTTTTATATGTGTCAACTTCAGTGCGGCTTCCATCACAACACATCTTTGATTTTGATTTTTTTCCACAAAGATAAATTGATGTAAAGTTGATTTGTGAAGTCACTTTTTAGTTGTGTTCACACAACATACAGAATAATCGATATATATATAAAAGCGAAAACCACTCACGCATTAATCACAAAATCTCCAGAACCATAAAGCCTACAAACTTGAAATTTGCCACGTATGTTCCTCTTGGCTTCTAGGTGCTCACTAAGGAAGGATTTTTCAAAATGACAATCGCAGCATGAGTATTTCTTATATTAATATTAACAAGCTCTGATGCTAAGGAGTTCTACTCCCCCCTCCCCACCTGAAAAGAAATCTGATCCAAATGCAAAACACAAGCAGAGGAGCTTCAGTTTCGCTTTTGCTTTCACAGCAGCAAGCAGCATTACTACAGAACAGTTGAGCTAGGAAAACACAAGTAAGGGAAGCTGCCTGTTTCTCCCATGGCCAGTTCTATGTGGCATGCTCCAGAGTCAGTTCACCTGACAGCCTGGTCATCCTCCAGCCAGAGAGCAAAACCAGGAATGTTGTTTACAGGGAGGTCCTGAGCAATTCATCTGAGGGACAAATTTAAAGTCTATGCTATGCAAATAATGTCTTCATCTGTAACAGAAACTTAGCTTACCATCTGTACCAAAATAATACAGTCCCTTTTTTAACTACTCATTAATTTTCAAGCTTTAAGTGTCAATTTATCAAGCCCCATCACATAGTTTCGTAGCTAAGCACGGGTATCAGCTAGTCAATCATAAAATTGATTGCCCAACAAAATAGGCCAAATAGGTTAGTTTGCAGTTTATTGTTATATGCTACATCCAGTGTGGAATTTACTATCACTTTAGTTGCAGTAGTGCAAATTTGCTAAATATTTGTTTTTGTTTTTCGGCTTGACAAATCCCTTTTGAAGGCAACAGTCAAACCAAGTTTTGCACTTTTACAAAGGCAACTAGCCTTTGAGATGGCATAAGCATTAATTTCAACCATATGGCCCCAATTAATTTCCAGGAAGGCTGAAGTCACAACTTGAAGCTTTGCGCCAATACAGAGCCATAAAGTAGCCAGTTCCATTTTGTTATGTAATGAGAACAATTTTTCCCCCGTTCAATCAAAATCAGATCGCGATTAGTTAATCCAGGATAAGATGCCCATGCAAACACAGTCTACAAAGTCTTTGTA
Source organism: Thermophis baileyi (assembly GCA_003457575.1). Classification (NCBI taxonomy): domain Eukaryota; kingdom Metazoa; phylum Chordata; class Lepidosauria; order Squamata; family Dipsadidae; genus Thermophis; species Thermophis baileyi. The sequence goes on along the minus strand of QLTV01003460.1, from coordinate 2,905,944 downwards.
GTTTAGTGCGTTTGTGAACCAGGCAGATATGCTGGGACAGTATCACGTAAAAAAAAATCCGGCTAGCCTAAACTCTAGTAAGACCTCGCGCAGGGGATGCAACACACAGAAGACAGTGTTCGCTCTTTGAAACAATCTTTCCTTTTGCGCATGCGCCTTCTTGTAGCGCTCAGAAGAAGAGCACCCACTCCTGATCTGCAGACGGGAAACGGCGCGCAGCGCCTATTTGCGGAGTTCACAGAAAGAGGAATGTAGATCTAAGAAAATGAAGACTAACTCACCCATTACAACTTCCTGCTTTAAGATGGTCGCTTACTCTGTTTTCCTCTTCTCTAGCGGAAGTGGGATCCGCTCTTAAGACACGGGGAAAACAAACTATAAACTACGTAAGAAAGATGGAAGAGTTGACGACATTTCTAACTAGGGTTTTATTTGGGATGTTTGGATTTCTTTAAAATGTTAGAAATATTTAAACATATTTAAACCCCGCAAGTAATAATGTTCTTTGCGGAAGATGGGTTTTGCTGCTGTTGCGCTTGTGGCTTTTGGCAACGTTCAACTATCGTTTTTTTTCTTGCTTATATATCTTCCGAGACTAAAAATTCAAAGCACAATAGCTAATCTTGCTGTGGTAAATAACTTTTTCACATAATTTAAGAGGGACCATTTGCTTTGTAATAAAAACAAAATAAAATTCTGGATTAGCTCGCGGTTTTTCTACTACATTGCCCAGGATTCTTCCCAGGAGACAAAAAGAGATTTCAAGGAACTTGGAAGTGAGCGCGCCGTGCGCTTCTAAATTTTAACACATCTACAGAACCCCCAGCGAAGCTAATACGCACGCGCATTTCTGAGTCTCCGGGCAATTGATTTTTGGGGTGTTTTTTTTTTTTGTTAGCTACGGCGGCCAGGCGGAGCCGTTTTCCGCTCAATCTCGCGGTTTCTCTTTTGACGCTCTTCTTCCGTGACTGTCGATTAAACCTGGGTCGGGATTAGAAGAGGGAATGTGAACGGGAAGTGGTTTCCAGGGTAACGGACCGCTGTGCTTGGCTGCGCCGACCCACCCACCCGCGGGCGTGGACGGGCAAGGGCAGGACTCGGTGCCGCATCAGCCCAGAAGATACTCTTCCCCTGCTCTCTGCCTCTTCTGCCTATCGTGGCTCCGCAACGAAAGTTCTCGGCTCCTTCTAGTTGGTGGAGCACTTTCCACTCACCCGGCCTCTTAAGGACGGTCCTTGGACGGTGGAGGCAGCTTCAGTGAACAGAGAGTCCCTGGTTTCTGCCCTAAAGTGAAACCGTCCAAAACCAACCTGATTTTTTCTGCCATGGTACCCATTAAGCCCAACGACGGTAGCCCGGGTCTCTATAAAGCCATGGGAAATAAAGATGCCTTGCCTTCCGATCCCAAGGGCAACCCGCCCAACTCCTCTTTTATGAAAGCCCTAGACGCAGTTATAGCAGCGGGTAGACGTGGCTTGCTTGGTCCGGCGGCCATGGTATCCCCTGTTCCCGCATGGAACTTGGATGGTTGCAACGGAGTAGCTTCTGGGGGAAACTTTAATCCTATTCCACTAGTGGCGGGACACGACCAAAGGAAGAAGGCAGTCAATGAGAAACGTACTGCTGTAATCACTGTGGTGCCCTCCGCAGAAGGTGAGTTAAATAAGGCAACCGCTAGAATGCCGAGACCACCTTTCCAAGGAAATCTGGAAATGTTTGCGTTTCTCTTGAACAGAAACTTCTCTCCCCTGCCGTCATATGTGCAGAATCTTTGTTGGCTTTATAGTTCTGCCAGAAAAGTTAGCGCGAATTAGTGGGATAGACAAACACTCGATCCATAGGTACCTAATGTGACATGACTGATACTAGTCCTTTGATAATCTTTGTCTCGTCCCTATAGCTATTGAAAAGGCAAGGTAATGTGTAACTAAATGATGATAACCAATGGAACAACTTGCTTCCAGAAATCGTGGGCGCTCCAACAGTGGATGTTTTTAAGAAGAGTCTAGACATCACTTATATAAAATGGTATAGATTTTCTTGCTTGAGCAGGGGGCTGGACTAGAAGACCTCCAAGGTCCCTTCCAGCTCATTCTATTTGTTCTGTTCCATTCCATTCCTCCCCATCCCCCATTCTATTCTATTCTATTCTCTATTCCCATGATGGCGAAGCTATGGCACGTGTGCCAGAGGTGGCACGCAGAGCCCTCTCTGTGGGCATGTGTGCCGTCGCCAGCTGCTCTTCTGGTTTCCGGTGCATGTATGCACGCCAGCCAGCTGGTCTTCGGGTTTCCGGCGCTCTGGTGCACGTGCGTTCCGGTTTGGGCACTCGGTGCCGAAAAGGTTCGCCAAGGTCTTTGTATTTTGTGATTCTTTCTCTTCTCTTCTGTTATTTCTCCAGATATTGCAATGTTCACTATCCCTACTTTTTTTATTGCCTTTCTTATCAACAATTATTAAGTCTGGGGTTTTGTGTGGCACATGCTTGTCTATTTGAATTCTATAGTACAGGTATTCCACTCCTCTCCTCTCCTCTCCTCTCCTCTCCTCTCCTCTCCTCTCCTCTCCTCGAAATTACATGTTTCACTGTAAGTTGTGTACCCCCATCATATGTGCAGCTTTAATTTAAATTACCAAGATTAGGAAATACAGAGAGTTAGAATCAATGATTTAGAAAAGGCTATTTTGGCCCTCAAATCCATTTCCCACAAATGGCTGTTTTCGCTTTGGCTTTCATGTAGTCAAGGAATGGGAGCATACATACCACTTCTCCAAATACTATGATTTTTTTTCCTAATATCTAATTTTTCTAATCAGAACCTGCCTTATCACTTAAATCTATTATTCCTGTACTCTGACGCAAGAAAGGTCTTGACCTTTTTCTGTGTAGCATCTTTTCAGGTGTTTTAGTTGACTACCATACTGACCTCGGTCATCTTTTTTCAGCTCCTTCAATCTCTCTTCATAAGCTTAGATTCTAGTCCCTTGATAATCTTTGTCACCCTTCTCTGAACCTTTCCTGATATCTCCAAATCCTTCTTCAAGTGTGGTGCTGAGAATGAGACGCAAAGCAGTAACATTTGGTGAAATATGGTTATTCTCGCGAGATTTGTTCTTGATAAATTCTTGCTGACTTATGGTAATTCTTGTAATTTTCAATCTTGTAAATCAGATATTTTGTGATCTGCTATAGAATCTTCCCAGATACTAATGCCAGAATGGATCTTTGCTATTTTGTCTTTTCCCCATTTTTCAAGCTTTAATCCTGCCCCTTCATCTTTTTGCTACATTTACACACATGGTGGTCTCAAAATGGTGGTCTCAAAATGACTGACTGCCCATCTTAAATACATAACACTAGGTGGCAAGCAGTCAGTGCAAAAACAATAAGATAAGATAGCCTTTATTGTCATTTACCCGTATACACAATGGCACATATTAACATGAAGTTCTAATGTACCGCTCTCAAAAAAAGGAAATGCCACACACCGAATAATGTCACCACCCCGAGGATAGTAATATAATAGCAGCAGTACCACTAAAACGCCAATTTACAAAAACGACACCAAAACCTATATTAATTACTGTCCATTTTGAATACATAGTGGAAATCATGACAGTTAACAAGTTTGATACTATATGGTACAAAGCTGTTATAAAAACTGTATGATTGGAATTAAAAATAAACAAATTTATAGAAAAACCATTAAGACATTATATAACAATTGTACAAGAATACACATATTTTGGGGCCCTGCTCCTAATATCTGTGGAAAAGGCCAGTCTTCTGAAAGGCTAAGAGATCTTGGGTTCTCTAAATTGCAAAAGATAAGGCTGTTCCATAGGAGATGGCACTACGACAGATCACAAATCTGTGAATAGCACTGCTCCTATGATTTTTCTTGCTTATGTATTACTGCTGCTACTGGGTGGAAAATAAATGGCGGTGACAGTGTTTTTCTCAACCTATGGTCTGTGGATCCCTGGGGGTCCACGAAGGCTTGAAGAAGTGTTATGATTTAAGTTAAGACTTTTAAGTCTTGGTGATCCTTGGCCATGGTTTGTGGCCACAAAAGGTATTTAAAGGATGTCTATGGTGACGAAAAGGTTGAGAACCACTGGTGTAGGCCAAGCTCTTGCTTGTTTTACGGTAGTATAGTGGTATACTAAGTATAGTATAGCCCAGAAATATGAAGAGAAAATTTCTTTCATCTGCTTCTGTTAATCAGCACATATATTTTAAGAATGAATTTTTTGTTTTTGTGCCAGTTCATCTTCAACCTCATAGTTCAGCTGATTTCTTGTCATCCCCTGTTCTGTTCATTCCATTTGGATAATCCATTGTCTTAACAATATTCTGAAATTTAACTATGGTACATTCTTGAAGATATAATTAACTTGCATTTCTTGATTTTGTTTTTGAGTATTGATATAATTTGTCCATTATAGTAACTTTTTTATAATATTTTACTTTCAAGAGGTATTATTGCTGTTCTGATGTCGGAATAGTAAACTTATGTAGAACTTGAATCAAAGTAGTTAATGTGGTATTTTGCTTTTAGGTATTGGAAATCTGCGACCTGCACCAAAGGAAATATGGATATGTGGGAATTCTGTGATCTTGGCATCGAAAAAAAGAGCGCAAAGTCACCCACATGGATTGCAGTTGGGCATCTCAACTTCACGGGCAAATTTGTATTGGCATGGGATACAGAGCATGATGTGGACGCAGCTTATGCCTCTTTTGCATGAAATTTATCATAGCAGATCTCCTCCCTCAGTAATAATTATTCATCTTGGTGAAGATGATCTGTTTCCCGAAAATAATACTTCAGTCATTATCTCAATGAAAAATGATTTAGGCATTCTTAAAAGAGCATTCCCAGATACTGTTATAGTTTGGTCTTCACTGTTACCAAGACGTATTTGGAAAAACGATCCAAAGCCTAGATATACGGAAACCGCTCAAATTCTGGTTAACAAGATAATGGTAAACTATTGCAATAAAATTGGTGTGCACTTTCTGTCACATAATTCAATTACCTCTGATAAATCAGACCTCTTCTTGCCAGATGTCAGTGATCTGACTGATGAGGGAGTTGATATCTTCATAGCAGATCTGAAGAAAGTCTTAAGATTGTATCAGATTTTGCAGTAGCTGGGAAAGTGTTTTTGAAAAGCAGTCTGTATAATGTTTGGGAAGATTGGTTTTATTATTACCTGAAAAAAAGGAGACATGAGCTGACTATACAATATAGCTTAAAATTTTCTCTCATAGATATGTCACAGATAACAGATGTGTTCCTATAAATAAGTTTTGGTCTTCTGTAACAAATGAAAAAATCTGTCTGTCTTACATTATGAAGACTTCAAATGGGTGCATTCATCTTAATGAAACTGGGTGTTTTATTCCCTTGGAGGGTTATTGTAAAATAACATAACATAAGATGCTGTAATGAAAAACATCACAAACCTGTGAAGTAGACATACCTGTGTGTGCCTTATTTTTTATTCTAGCCTTTAAAGAAGCAGTTTCTATGATATTTAACTAATATATCAGGATATATGTAGAAACACATTGAATAGGTTTTTTTTTCTTATAATATCTGAAAGAAATGGCTGAGGTTGGACATCATGAAAGAGTATTTTGTAAATAGCCGTTTTTCAAAATACTGTATATTTAACATGCCTGTTGAACCACAGTTGACAAATAGCTTAATCTAAGAGCCTAGTGCCATTGAAGGCTATTACCTAGTAAGACATTTAGGAACTTGTAAAGTTCTGTCCAAAACCAGCAGCATTGTCTCAAAGAGATGACTTGGATCCATGATGCCAAACAAAAGTTTTCTAGTATGGCACATATAGAAAATTATTATGGCATTTGGCAGCATATTGCCCTGTATATGTTTTGCTTTTTTCTTCATTTTATTTTTGGGCGCTTATAAGATTAAATACTTTAACGGTATGGATTCTATTTTCTTAATATTAATGCTTAATATTAGGAATTTTCTGTATTTTCTGTATAAACAGTATTCCTCGGTAATAGTGGTTAAAAAAGAAACTAGCTATAACACCCATAACAAGTAAAAGAAATTCAAGTGGATTAGTTGGCCTGTCAGAGAAAATACAAATAGCTATAGCAACTAAACCTACAAATTTAGCAATAGTGACTTAGCTTTCAGATTTCATATAATTGTTCCTTAAGGTGGGGGAGAAATAAAAGAGAGAAAAATGTTGCTGGTAAAAGTATAAAGTAAGAGTAAAGAGCAATGGATACGCACTTAAAAGGGGACTGCATTGTTTCCCCCCCCCCTCCATCTTGCCAATTTCATCTGATAGCATTCAAAGCTAGCTGTTATTTCCATAGTTAGTTGAAAATGACAGGAAAATCATCCTTTTGTTTGTAGTTTTTATAAGAATAATCATCAGGTTATTTATGCTCCTTTTTTTACTGTTTCATTATAAATCTACAAATTACTATTTCATTGGGAGATTTTGGATTATACTGTACATTACATAATAACCATAGAATGTGTGCATCAATTTGTTAGCATTTATTTAGACTGAGGATGATCCCATGCAGATGTCAAACGGGGGGGGGGGGCGGGGGGAAATATGCCAGAAAATTTATGAACATT
>QLTV01003460.1:2885299-2899167 GCA_003457575.1 Thermophis baileyi | reverse complement strand
GGGGGGGGGGAGGGGGGAAATATTCCAGAAAGATTATGAAACTTTAATATGCCACCTAATATGCCTCCAGTATGTGGGACAACTGGAGTTAACAATCAGAAGCCATCACTGTTCTAAATAATTCTTTCGCAGTTGTGGCATTATCCAAAGTAGATGAAGATGATTTACATTATAATAAATTCACCTGTCTGTGAATTGACTGTGACAAATGTTTCCTGTACAAACGCTTGTACAGTTTTAATACTGTACTAATATTACTATAGGAATTTAATTATGATAATCTGTGAGGAATATAGATGTGTGTGAGGAAGACTATGGAATGTAAACAGAAGTTCCAGCAACATCCAAATACTATTACATCTTTAACGTTTCTGTAAAATGCGTACACACATTTTGACTTTCCAACTTAGTTTGTAATTAAGATGTGCAAAACTTCTGTCATGGAACATTTAAATTTCAAAATGAGTGATTCTGATTTTGGAACAAGTTTTGAGCATTCCAGAAGTACATTAGTTTATTTCTGAACAAGTTGTAATACCCCTTGATCATTTTTGATTCTGATTACAACATAGATAACTCCATCCAACATAGATAACTACTGGAGCACATTCAAGGCTCAGAAAGCTTGTTTCAAATTCAGACTGCTTCCAGAAAACTGAATGGTCTGTTTGAAGTTCCACCTACCTGCTTTGGGGACAGATCAATGCAGTTAGTTATTGATCACTAATGCCTCCAAGCTGCATCTTAATTTTTTAGTAGGTCTACCTCTTTGAATTAGCTAGGTGTCCATTAGTAACATGATCATTATAGAAATCATAATACAATTTATTACAACTTCCAAGGGAGTTCTTGCTAACAAGTACATTGGGGAATTAATAAGTGGCATGGAACCATACTATATGATTTGGAATAAAACATAAGCAGTTTAGAGGACTGAAAAAAGGCAGAGAATTTTGGTGTATCTAGCTGAAATGAATCTTGAATAAAGTTTAAATTGCAATATCCCAACTCGGTAGTAGGGCATGATTATTATTTTCATAGCAATGGGTGTTTTGTAGAATAAAAACACAATGATTTTTACACAGTAGTGTAACTTGATAGATTTTTGAAAAACGCTATATAATGTTTAGGCTTATGTTAGTGCTTCCCTCTTAATGTCTTTAATGAAATTATCTGAACATTTTATCTGCCACCTGCATTTTTCTGGGAATAAAGAATGTTTTTTTATTGCACAAAAGAATCATTGTGTTTCACTGTCTACAAAGATGTACTTTTTCAATCAGACCCTGGATCCTATGCATGTGTAACAATGGATTTATTTACAAGAAATACATGGACAAAGTCCAGCACCTAGCTAACTATATCTTACTAGAAGAAGAGTCTAGGACAGGGGTGTCAAACTCACGTCATCACGGCGGCGTCACGTGACGTATAGGGACTTTTCCCCCCTTCGCTAAACCGGGCGTGGCCAGCGTGTGACGCATCCGGCCCATGGGCCGGGAGTTTCACAGCCCTGGTCTAGGAGCATGTTCTCCATGTGTGTAGTATACCTGGGAAGAAAGCAGAAGAAAATGATCTGAAATTAGCAATCTCTAAAACAAAGTGCGATGATAGACAAAAGACTGATACAGAGTAAATCCTTTCTTGTCTGTATTGGGGGGGGGGATTAATTTTCCAAAGGAACCACATGAGAAACTGGGACTGCTGTGGAGGGCTGCTGCCGGTCAACTGGGACCACCCACGGGCTGGATGTGGCCCTTACACGCCATCCCGTTATCCAAAACGTATCGGGATGGGATGGTTGAGTAGTTGCTCAATGGGATTGAGAAAGAATGGGACAAGGCCATCTTATGTAGTTAGTTAAACACATTGGCTCTAACATGACTAGAGAACTATTCAGTGCTTAGCCTGTGCTTAGGTCTGTGCCTCTGCAGGTAGTGAGATGGTTTGTGAGATGGTGATGGTAGTTCTCTCCCACCATTTATTTTGGGATCAGTATTTGGTGTTGATTTTATGATGCATAAAAAAGGAAGGGGAAAAAAAACACCCTTGTACTAGCTCCAGGGAGAAGGAAGTGGACTTTGTACGTACATTACATTGAACAAAAAAAACAATGGATGTGGCTTCTTGAGAGCAAGTACTAACAAGGCCTCAGGGATCTACTCAGAGCTACTTTCACTGGGCAAGCAGCTTGAACTGGGTACTGTTGGCCTCTCTACAGCCTTCTCGCCATTTCATCAGGAAAGACTGCAGATTTCTTCAGAATAAGCAAGCAGATAATGCTATCATCAGCCCTTGTGGCTATCTCTCAACTATCATTATTAGCTTCTATAGTGACTTCATAAAAAAGCATTTCTCTTCTCCTGCCCCACAGTTGCTGTCTTATAATTTTCACTTAGTAATAATGCTGGGTATATTGGGGTTGGGGGAAAAATCTAATATCCTCATATATTAGGAAGTAGCTTCATTAGTATAAATTGCATTAGTCCTAAGCAGCCCCAAGTAGTAAAAACTTTTATGTGCAGAATAAACCTTCTAAGGCTTGTAACTCCTAAGTAGTTTTGATGATAGTTGGTCAGAAATTTTAAGTTGGTGTGACTTTCTTAGTCCACTGGATGGTGCTAATTCTAAATAAATGCCTTTTTGCATTATTTGCTCCTGATACATCTTGTTAATATCAAACAAAATTTGATTTATTACAGTTATAAGCATTGCTTTTATAATCTATTTAATTACCCCCTGATGTTATTATGGTAACATGGTCTATATAAGACGAATCTTGAAATGTTTTTGGAAACCATGGTTTGTGCAAATTTGTCTGGAATGCTTTTAATAGACTCTGAAACATTTTCATTAGCTTGTTTCTGAGCCAATTGTTGCTTATTACTACAAAGATAGATATTTTACTTATCTGAAATATCATCTCTCTTTTAGATACACTGCTGGAATCTCGTGTTGTTTTTTTAAAATTATACTTTGTAATGAATTTGATGTGGTCCAAAAGATGCTTTTTCAAGAGGACTTTTTTTCCTTGAAGACGTTTTGCTTCTCATCCAAAAAGTTCTTCAGTTCAGGATGAGAACCGAATTCAAGGAAAACAAAGAAAGTTCAATTGCCTCTTGAAAAAAGCATCTTTGTGACAACCATGACCTGGATGACTGAGAATCTCCATAGATGCGTTTGATGTGGGTTTACAGCAGAGGTGGGTTCCTCCCAGTTCGGACCGGTTCTCCCGAACCGGTAGCGACCTGCTGGTGACATCATGATGACGTCACCAATCTGGTTCAGTCGGTGCCGGTCCGTGGGCGCCGCCAACTTTTTTTTGAAATTTTTTTGAAATTTTTTTTGAATTTTTTTTTTATTTTATTTTTTCTGCGCATGCACAGAAGCCGAGTTTCCGGCACTGCACATGCGTCACCATCTTATTTTCGGCGGGTTTTTTAAAATTTTTTTTATTTTTTGGGACTGCGCATGCGCGCGCGCCAAGGCGCGCCCATGCGGCGCGGGAGGAAGCGAACCGGCAGCGAGGTAAGTTAGAACCCACCCCTGGTTTACAGGGAAAAACATTGACTTTTAGATGCTAGTAAAGCCACTTTTTCCAGATAGCTTTTCAAAACTACTCCTTGATTTTAGAGGATTCCTCAGTTTTAAAGAATTGTATGTATTTTAAGTGGTTTTTAAAAATAATACTGTATTATTTTAATACTGTTTTTAAAAGGATTTGGGAGTTTTCTGACAAAGAGAAGCATACGCCTTCTCTCTTCATTGAGTGGAGAAGCCATATAAAAGCATTGATTTAAAAAATAAAATAAAGGGTTGCTTCAGCTGTCTTAAAATACAAAAAATGGTAATTAAAATGAATAGTAAAAATACAGCATGAAGGGTTTTTCTAACCAAGATAGTGTAAAACAATTAGCAACTCAGATTAACAACCCTATTAAAATAGCATAAATACTGTGCAACATATACATTTGATATTTTATGCTTTAGCTCAGGGTCCTCAAAGTCTTCAGCTTATTGATCCCTTCTTGAAGTTACAGATCTATTCGACACCCAAACATTTATTATATTAAAATAATATATTTTATTATATATATTTATATGAAGGAAAATATTTAATAGTATTATGAGCAATAATAATAAAAGAGACAACTCAAGGCTGTTCTTGCTGGTAGATGACCATTGAACCCTGAGTAACTGTCAAGTGCAAAAGACCAGGTCCATACCTGAAGGTCCAATTAAAATGATTTATTGCTAAAAAGTCTATGCAGAGGAATCTACTCAATAATTAGCACTATTTTGGTTTAAATAAGGGTCAACGGAATTCCAGAGGAGTTGCAGCGGTGGGTTGCTCCCGGTTCTGCCCGGTTCTTAGAACAGGTAGCGGCGGTACCGGGACGCTTCTGCACATGAGCTGCGCATGTGCAAAAGCATCACACGCACGCGAGCGCAAGCGCACACGCAAACCGGTAGTAAAGGGTTTTAGAACCCACTACTGAGGAGTTGGACTTATTTCGTTTGTGGTTACGTAGAGATTCCTCTTTTGACTCTGTCCCCAGGTTTTGCCACTCCTGCTACAGGAACTGTTATGCCACAAGCCACCTCATCTTCAGGATTAGGGCCTATCATGGAGCTTCACAGAGACCCCAGAAGATTAATTGACCCCAACTGATCTTGCATTATTTATCAATAACCTATTGACCCCAGACATATATTGACTCTTTTTTACCCCAGATATTTATCGAACTCTTGAATAATCCCATTGACCCTTAATGATCAATAATGGCCATTTTAGGGAATCCTGCTTCAGACAAATCACTGTTTGGGGTTAAAAATCCACATGCAGTATGATCTTTATGCATCTTTTTGTTGAGTTGGTCAGGAATGCTTCGTGAGTTGACGGAACCCTGACAGAGTTTCTGTTTCTGTTACTTAATGCATAATATAATGATTAAATGAAGAATGTTGCTGTTTATTAGGACTATGTAGCATGGATGGAGGATATATTTCAGTAGAGGGGATTGGAACAGATAGCCATTGTCTATTTCACAGGAATTCTTGTCCATTCTGGACTATTCAGACATCTTTCTTCAAGATTGTACTTCTGCTCTGGAATATCACACTTATCCTAATCTTTAAAAAGGAACACAAAGAAGAAAAAGAAAAGAGATTGGGTAACACAGAATATTTTAATAATATTTGCATTCATTCATTCATTCATTCATTCATTCATTCACAACTTTAAAGCCATGTTCACATTCATTCATTCATTCATTCATTCATTCATTCATTCATTCATTCATTCTCTATAGCCACCCAACTCAACAAAGTGACTCTGGGCATCTTATAATTCTAAAATTATAAAACAACTAAAACAATTGAAAAACATTAAATAAAGACAAACAACTGTAAAATAAATACAAACAGCAGCCGTGATGATTAATCAACTGATAGTAAAGCCAAATAATGAGGCCCTTAACACATTCTCAGCCCCAGGCTTGAGTACATAGCCAAAGTTGGGTACAAGTTTTTAAAGCTTTGCAAAAGGCCAACAGTGTTGGGGTCATTTTAATCTCTAGGGGGAGAATATTCCATAAGGCAGAGGCTACAGCAGAAAAATCCCATCTTCTGGTTCCTTGGCTGACAAAGTCTGCAGCATGCCCAATCTGTTGGATCAAGTTGAATGGATAGAAATTCTTGGGGGAAAACGATCTCTCAGATAACCCAGAACCAAGCCAGGTAGTATTATGCAATATTTACTTTCAAGGTTTAGGCTTGAGTGTGTTACAAAAACATCTAGAGATTCAATTTTTGATCTTACAATGTAAGTTATCTGAAACTTTAAAGGACTCATTAATGTCAAATAAATTATTTCAAGAAAGTATAATTATTCAATTTCTTCTGAACAGCAATCACAATTCATTTTGTATTTTTATTTTGCTGAGAACTGTTCACATGCAGCTGAAGTGAAGATTGGAAATTTTTAGTTCATTGTGCTTTCTAAGAGAAGAAAGTAGCTAGACAGACAATGGCTGATGCGACCTCCTATGTTTTCTGTCCTGAATCCTGGAAAGAGTCAAGAAAGCTTCTGACTAGACCAGTGAAATCTATGAAATCCTGTCTCTTGCATTGCCATCATTTATTGGATTTATATCCTATGTTTTCTGATAGAGCTCAAGGATGCTTATAAGATGACTCCCCTAACTTCCCATCACAACAACCCTCCGAGAAAGGATGTCCACCAGGTATGATCAAAAAGTGCAACCTATATAAAATAACAGACAGAAATTTGATTGCCCCATCATAGTCACCCCTTTATCCTTTTTGACGATGTCCTATGGACACCCCTGTCTGGGAGGTTGGTTGGGCTAAGGAGAGGTCAATGAGCTAGAATCACTCAGTAAGCTCTGTGATCATGCGAGAATTGAGTATGGTTTCTCCACTTCAAATCCAACATTACAATCACTACGGTGGTTGTCACTGAAACCCTCCTCTAAAGAGGAAACACCTTGTAAATAACAGGAAAGTATTACAGCACGTTTAAACAGCTCTGGCATAATCCTGCACTTAAGCCTTTGATCTTGAGCACTACCAGTATGTCTAATTGTGTAACTCTTTGTTCACTTAACTTTTTATTTCGGAACTAGTAGGCTTCATGCTGTTGTTTATCCCTCTTCCATATGTGTTTCTCATAAAATGCAGAAATGGGCAACTGTGAAATAGCAACACCTAGAAGTCTACATGTTCTTCACCTCTATCATAAAGCAAAGGTGCTGGGGAGTTCCTTCTAAGGAATTGGAGTATGAAGGAAGACATCATTATATATCATATCATAATCATATATCATCATATCATATCATATCACATATATCTTATATAACATCTGGAAGACATCATATGAAAATCAGATAGTGATCATGTTAGCACTGTTTAGGGTTTATACAGGTAGTCCTCGACTTACGACCACAATTGAACCCAAAATTTCTGTTGCTAAGTGAGACAGTTGTTAAGTGAATTTTGCCCCATTTTACAAACTTTCTTGCCACAGTTGTTAAGTGAATCACTGCAGTTAAGTTAGTAATACAGCTGTTAAGTGAATCTGGCTTCTCCATTGACTTTGCTTGTCAGAAAGTCGCAAAAGGTGTTGCCAAGTGTCTGAACTTTGATCACATGACTCTGGGGATGCTGCAATGGTCATAAGTGTGAAAAATTGTCATAAGTCACTTTTTTCAGGGCTGTTGTGACTTCGAACAGTCACTAAATGAACTGTTGTAAGTTGAGGACTACCTATAGATTCACACAGAAGTCAGTGTGATAAATCTCATTATTAGGAGGAGGAGGAGATGGCTAATTCCGCAGGGATTGGGAGCAAACTGCTAGCATTTATGACACGATGAATGGTCTTCACAGAATCAGCATGTGTTAGATGGGTAAGTGTATAAGACTGTAATTGTAAGCCAGAAGTATGGTTTGGTTCATAAGATCACAAGACCAAAATACTTTGCAAATATGTAGGGCACTGACACTCACTTATGGCCCCCAGAACACTGCACCAAGCCCAAACAGTTCTCTTCACAACTGGGTCCTTCCATGCAAATGGAAGGGTAGGGAAATAAAACTTCTTTTCTCCTGATCAGTTATGATTGCAGTCTTGGAATTTCTTGAACTGAGCAGAAATCTTTTGTTGCAACAAAAATAATTCAAAACTCTCTTCTTTGTTAAGTGTGCCTCAGAGCACAACAGAGCTGTTTATGGCACATTATGTTCAATTAATAACTTTGACCCATTGAATACTACATTGTTTAGAGATTTTCTTTCCTTGGCTTGTTACAAGGGCAAAGGTCCTGAGATCTTGAGCAGTACACGACACCCGATGTTTAATAATCTTTATTTGGCATAGAGCATGAGTAAGTACAAATTTTCTTAGCATACAATGCCAATGTTATTGGCTTTCTAATGAATAGCACTGTAGCATTGTTCTGTTCTGAAAACTATAATTGTTTTGCCCGTATTTGTCATTACTGTATTAAGTTTTGTCATTATTTTAAAGTATGTCGAATGGGACAGGCATACTTGGCTGCCCATGGTGTCAGTCCAGTCAAGTGACCCACTGAGATCAGGATTAGTCCTGTACCTACTGGCTCTTCAAGGATGGTTCTGGCATACCTTCTCCCTTCCAGTCCCAGAAACTCCTTTGTTTGTTTCTCAGATTTCTGAACCTCCCATTTCCCTCAAAGAGGGAGATTATATTAAAGTATACCACTTTTCTGTTAGGCTTCTTTTTGGAGGCTGGTTGGGTGCTGAGTTTTGAAAGCAAATAAAACAATTTTTTTTAGCAAGGAACTCCAGCTTCACATGTCCAATGAACAGCTGTCAGGTAGACGGATGCTGTCTTGCTTTGCAAGGATATGCAGATGAAGTTACCTGTAAAAACCTGTCACTTCCCTCTGCCCACTGAACACTGTTTAGACTGCTTGCCAAAGCACAAAACAGGTCAAGGCAAAACCTCTTTCCTACCCAAAACCCAACTCCATCCCTCCATTGTCTGGATTGGTGGCTCTTTCTTGTCAGCTGGTGACCCTCAAAACTGGGGGTGGCAACAAAAGCAGAGGGTTAAACCAATCACTTGATTAATCATGCCCTGCACACATGAAAGATGAACATTCAAAGCATACTAAATAGAGGCAATAGAGGCACGATATAGATCAACAGAAAAGATAATGCTGGTACCACTTTCTATCAGCTCAAACATGGGTGAATAGCAATTTGACTTATCGTGGGGAAAGATCTTATGCCAGTTTAGGTTCATGTTTGTTTTGTGGAAATAAGAGGCTTGGTTGTTCTGATTGAAAACTTGTAATGACCAGTGGAGAGTAAATAATCTCAACAGTACTTTCATTATGTCAGTTTTCCATCCCACCTGCCCAAGCAGCTTTATTCTGTTGTAGTTCCCTCATGTTCTTCCAAAGGTGCGGAAACAATTCAACTAGAAGGTGGGCTACATTGTCATCAATTGTTGATAACGTAAGAGTTTTCCAGCTGTGATCCTAGGAAGATTATACAAAGCCTGCCCAATGCGTGGGTAAAATTTTGGAACAAATAAGAAAAAAAAAATAACTTGTATCCTGATAAAACATAATTTTAATAGACAGGGAGAGCCGTCTAAAGAACAGGTATATGAACCTGATTCTGGATGAGTTTTCTCTCCCAAAGATGTAACTTATAAGTACTTTTAATTGAATATCTAAAACCACAGATGATAACAGATGCTAAAAATGTTTTTTTTTAATCAGCTTGGGCTTGTACATCACAGATAGTCTTAGCTAAAAAGGTAAAGCTGGCCTCAGTTACCTGTGTTCTAATTTCCAAATTAGTTTGTTGCCGTATATTTTATTTCTAAATACTTCTGTGAAATGTCAGTTCATGCACACTGTGGCCATCCAAAAGCTAACAGGAGATTTGAAAGAAGAGATACTATTTTTTAATAACAGTTCCACCAGCATTTGCATTTCCATGTCCAATTCATAAAGCCTTAAAGGATTTAAAATTGGGTTACTTTGAAACTTGACTGCACAAATATGACCCTGGTCTGTATATTACCCAGAGTGCCACTTTTGGTCAATCTGCAAATTTTTCAAGTAAATAAATACAGTAATCAAAGATTCTTCTTTTGTAAAAACTGGCTGAGTTGAGAACTCAAGACATTGCCTTTTCAGTGATGCCTACAAAGTGCTCAGAACTTTTCCAGTGGATATTTGCTTGTTCCTTTCTGTTCTGGCATTCAAGAACATGTTAAACATTTATATTTTAAACATCACACCCACCAACACTGACAGGGCAAGCTACTGTTTATAAACTGGGATACCCCACACTCAGTGCTGATGATGTTATCTAATTGGGTAATGAAATGTCTGCAAGAAACCAACCAAATTCAGAGAGCAGGACTCCACAGCTCAATCCTGAGCTACAGATATTCTCTTCTATTGGAACTTATATCTGAACTACTTCCAACCACCAGGCTGCCATCAAATATGGTTCCTCTCATTTTCTTTTTCAAAGCATAGCTCTATTATTCTTCCTGCTGTTAAGTCCTCTTGATTCCAGATATCAGCATGGTCAAATGTTTGCCACCTTAGCCACTTTCTAGTAAGAACTGGTCACTGTTCCAAGGGCACCCCTGTAATTTCTTTCCTCCTATTCATCCGTAACATCCATTGTCTTGCCCTTCTATTTGTCTCAGCCTTGCCAAGCATAATAGTTTTTTTTCCCCTAGTCCACCATCCACTCAAATTCTTTCAAACTCACAACAATGTTATTTGCCTGGATTTTTAAAAAAAAAATATTCATTAAACTTTAAATGCTGAACATTGTACCGTTTTGTTGAATATGATAAGCATCTGTGCATTGTTTCTACTCTTACTGGCAGACTCAAGGCACACAGGCAATAGCAAATTCTCTCAATAGGAGAAACAGGAAGGCATGGCAGTAACAAAGACGCCAGCAACTGGAATGACAAAAACAACCTGTTTCCTTGCTGATTTCTCTGCATCTGTTGGGAAAGGAGCATCCCATAGCCAGGATACAGTTTAAGGAAGAGCATTTTCTGTTGAAGAGCTGCAATTTTACCTGAAAGCATCTATTACTAAGTGGGTCTCCAAGAATGGTCCTCTTTAATAGCCCTTAGAAGGAGTCAGACATCTGAAATTGCCCTTCAACCTGAGAAGGTGCACAGATTTTTATTTTTATTTATTTTATTTATTTATTTTGTCAAGCATGTATATGATTACAGGCAAAGTATAAACATTAATATGAGTATATAATAAGTACAAACATGGTTGTGAGTACATCTTTTTTGAATACATGGGGACTTTAGGACAGGGACGGTAGGCACGCTGGTGTGCGTATGCACGCTCCTTACAGACCTCTTAGGAATGGGGTGAGGTCGATGGTAAACAGTTTAAGGTTAAAGATTTGGGGGTTTGGGGAAAAAACCACATTTAAAAAAAAATTAAAAAAATTTTTTTAAAGGGTTTGGTTTTTCTTTGAAGACGTTTCGCTTCTCATCCAAGAAGCTTCTTCAGCTCTGAGCTGAAAATGAGAAGTGAAACGAGAGTACATTATAATATTGTGTGCTACACTTACAGTAGGTCAGATCGAAGGCGGGGTAGTTCTAAATTTTCTAGGCCTAAAATTTCAAGTCTGGTGGCCTAAGGTATTCTGTTGCGAACGGAGGAGTGTAGTACTCGTATCGTGAAATATCTCTGGACATTCTCAATTGTATTAATGTCCGATATGTAGTGTGGGTTCCAGACAGATGAGCTGTATTCGAGAATTGGTCTAGCAAATGTTTTATATGCTCTAGTTAGAAATACAATATTACCAGAGAAGAAGCTACGCAAGATTAGGTTAACCACTTTTAATGCCTTCTTAGCAATGCTGTTGCAGTGGGCTCTGGCACTTAGATCATTAGAGATGAGTACTCCACAGTACTTCACAGCTTCCTCCATGACAAGATGAACAGTGTCTCTATTAAAGTATAGGAAATATTTTTCATGAATATATTTGTGTCAATTAGTATACGGTATAAAAATTTGGGGAAATCTATTTATTAGTCATGCACAAATGGCTGTCCTATTCACAGTCGGAGTGGAGTTAAAAAGTCCTTTGCTCTTGTCTCTAGAGAATAAGTGCGCATACAAGAAAAAAGTAGCCCATGATGATCAGGGGGAGGGAACATGCTGTGATTTTTTTGGGTGTCATAATACAATGCAAGACATTTACTATCCAATTTTGGCTAATATCCAGAAATGCTAAATAGGGTTGGGCCTAGTAAGTTGGGCCTACAAGAGAGCACTAGGAAATCTCACACTTGTGTGTTTACTTGTGCAAACTAGACTTGTGTGTCTTTGTGCACATGCGCCTTCAAGTCATTGTTGACTCCTGGTGGACTATCTTGCACTAATCTCTGCAGAGCAGACTTTTTGGCAAGATTTCAGAAGTAATTTGCCATTGCCTGCTTCCTAGGGCTGAGAAAGAGAGCGACTAGCCCTAGGTCATCCAGCTGGCTTTGTGCCTAAGGCAGGACTCACAGTTTCCTGGTTTCTAGTTTGTACTGTTGTAAGGAATATCCTTCTGGGTTCGGTTCCAAGTGGGGAAAAAGACACTGGATTCATGGAAGTTGCTTGGAAAGAAGGTTTAATGGTGGACAGGAGCACATGGCAGGGGCTCCTGAACAGAAAAGGTGGATCACATGCTTCCAGATGTTGGGTGAGGAGAAAAGGGCGGAAAGATGCTGAGTCTCTTGGTTTTATGACCTCTGTTGGGCCCCATCTCTTAGTTTCCTGTTCCTGCGCTGCTGCACGGCCGCGCGGCTGCACGGCTCTCCCAGGGGCATGCTGGGGCAACTCTTGTGGGCTGTCCTGAGTCCCAGGCTTGGCTGATGTAATCTTCCCAGGTCCCATGTGGTGTAATGAAAGGGCTTTGGGCAATTCCTAATATGGCTCTGTCTGAAGATCTTTGTTATGTAGAATAGACTGCTCCAGGCAGACTGCTCCAACAAAGGGGGGGGGGATGAGTGAGCTGGGCCATTCCTTGATGGCCCATTGACAAAGGTGGGGGCTACTTAGAGTGAGTCTGTTTCCTTTCTAAAAGCATGTTTCTCAATTTCTCTAGGGATATTCTATATAATATTCTGCCTTTTTAATTTTTTCCTAGGATATTTCATTTTTCCAGGAGAGGGGTGGGTGCTAACTTCCTACAGTACCTTAACCATTACATCAAATAGGCACTGGGATGTTGAAAAGAAAATTCGGGGAGGGGGGGGGAATCAGATCAAATCATTTCTTTGCTGTTACTAAGAAAGGAAAAGGAACATGTACACATATATGAAGGGAACAGGAGATGTTAGATAGGCGCGGGAATAACAGCCAAGACGAAAAGACCCGTTCAGCACTTTAATAACGGCTAGCACTAACTACAGCAGACTGGCGGCTGGCGGCAGGGAAGCCGCCTTTATGGAGCTCCCCGCAGCCAGCTTGGCCAGTGACAACGCTTCAAACTCCCCGCCACTGATTTAACCCAATCAGCGGCGGGTATGCAAATACCTGCTTGTTAAGTCGGAACACAACACCCCTCCCCTCTTAGTTCAGCAATTGTCCAATCCGGTATTAGTGTGGGTGACGTAGTCGCGCAAATAGGCGGGCCGCCGTGAAGTCCTACTGGGCCTGCGCGATTCAGTCTCTCTGGAGTCTTCGGTCGGCGTGGACATGGCTTGTGTTGCTCCGTCCTCGTCCTGTGGAAAAATCTGGAACCGGCCTTCAGGCGTGGCGGCTGAAGATTCGATCTCCCGGTCCTCTGGCCCCGGTCGGCTTCGTTCGAGCTCCCTAGGTCCTGGTAGGTGCCTCCGCTCGCCTTCTCGGGTTGAGATAAGTGGTCTGTGTAGTCGTGTAGCTAGGGCCCGGCCTCTTTCGCTATCGTCTGGTTTGCTGTGACTGTATGTTCGGCGGGGCGTAGACCCGCATTTTGGGGAAGTGTCTGTTTGACTCCGCGATGTTGGCTCGGCTTCGGTTTGACGCAACCACGAGTCTCCCACTCTGTGTCTTAGCTGATCGATGTGTCGCTTCCACACTCGGCCATCGTCCAGCTTGACCTTGTATGACTTGGGCCCAGTGACATCTATGACAATCGCTTTTACCCACTTGGGATCCCTGGTATAGTTCTGTGTGAACACTAGGTCGTCTATGGCTAGCGTTCTGGTGGGCTTGCTGGATCCCAAAGGTTTCTCCAGGTTGTACGTTGGATTTAATCTGTCCAGTTGGGACCTCAGCCGCCGTCCCATTAACAGCTCTGCAGGGCTCCGGTTGGTCGCC
>QLTV01003460.1:2851880-2862609 GCA_003457575.1 Thermophis baileyi | reverse complement strand
TTCCTTCCTTCCTTCCTTCCTTCCTTCCTTCCTTCCTTCCTTCCATCCATCCATCCATCCATCCATCATCAGATTTCTTCTTTTACTTCATTGCCTATTCAATAATTATTACTGTACTTTTTCATTTAGATCTCTGGTTATCTCCATTTAAGTCTTTATCTTGGACAACTCCTTGCATGGGATATCAGTGAGTTGCTTATCAAGTAGCATGGAGTCAATGGGCATTCAGAGGTTATTTATTATTATTATTATTATTATTATTATTTACTGATCAATTATGAAAAACAAAGATTGTGCCCCTAAGGTGCTTTTTCAAGAGGCAACTGGACTTTCTTGTTTTTCTTTTAAGACCTCATCCCAGAAGCTTCTTCAGCTCTGACTGGATCTCCATAGACACAAAGTTTGTGCATTTTGTACAGGCTTTTAAAAAATTGCATCGGACTCTTCGAGGACATGAAATAGAGCAAGCTGATTTCAAATATCTGGGAAGCATCATATGGACACTGCTCAGGTTGATTCAAACACCCTGAAGAATTCCACAGCAATCCGTTTTTTCGTGTTCTAGAGAGGTGTCCAGTGCATACCAACTGCCTTCAAGTTTTTCAGAGCCAAGACATTGTCCAAGTCACAGAGCCCAATTAAATGCAGGAATTAATTGTCAGACTTTGAAACAATATGGTCAAATTTCCTAAGAAAGCTATTCTAAGTGGCAAAACACGTGTCTAATATTGCCCTGCAGAGTTAACAAAAGTTGAAACAACAACATGGCTATGTGCATTTAAATAGCATCTAAAGGTTCACTTCCAACCTCAAGGTCTGACACAGCTAGCTTTAATCGATAAAACAAAACCCTCCAAATGTGTATTTATGTATGCACACAACACATCTCAGTGAGCATTACATTGCTACAGTTCAATGTTATATCATCAGCAGAGCTGGGGGAGGATTCTGTAAAATTCCATATCCTGAAAGGCTTAGTTCTTGTAAAGATAGTGACATTGAAACACAAATTCATATTCTGCTATATGACATTTCTATTGAGATGCACGCAGAGCTCCTAACATCCCTTCTAATACCATTTCCGGGATTGACTGAAGAATTTTATGTTCAGTGTTTACCAACTGATAAAGACCTCACTGAAAGTTAATTCTTCCAGCTTGTAAAACTTGTATATTGCTGTTGGCAAAATAGTGCAAACATGATAGCGAAGATTTTTATCTTGTATGCCTTATTTATATGTTCCATTTTGTAGGTTTTATTTAGTTAAGTTCTGGTTAGTCCGGATTGTTGGCCTGTAATAAAGAATTACAGTACTCATATTAATAGTATATGAGGGCATCCTCGTACTTACTTAACTAAGCTAAAAATTTAAATTAAAACAGGTCTAGTTTTTATCCTTGCCAACCCCTTTTTTGCTGTGGCCACACTCCATTCTTCTGAATGCAACTCCTCAACCCCTCCCCCAAAGTGATATGCTCCTGTTCTAGCATGCAAATTATCGGATAATCTATGAGCTATCGGATCAGCTTGCTATCTATAGGAGCTTAGCAATCAAAAGAGACCTCTTATTGCTGGCGCAGAGGAAGAACATGGAAAGCTTCTCTAAGCAGTTTCCAGAGCACAGAAACATGTTTTTCCTAAGCTTCCACCAGCACCCACCCTCCTTTTTCTATCCTGGGTCAAGGATGCCCTGCTAAATTATTTTTGTTCAACGTAATAGCAAACTGGCAAGCAAACAAGGAAAGCTGGAGACAAATGGGCAGTGCAATTAGCTGTAACACATGCCTTGGAATAGAGTTTGGATTATAATTGTAATTGCAATTGTTTGGAATCCTTGCTTATAAGCCTCAGGGAGTCTTAATCAAGCATTATAACAAAGCAAATGGTTGACACAAATGGCTGTGTGCTCTGAATTAATTTCCAAAGCAGAAGCTGGGAGCGAAGTGAATAATAAACTCTGTGTATATGACCTCCATGACATGTAGAGCACAGATGCTCAGGTTTAGCCTTTAAAATGTGGAGTGTCTATTTTCCAGATACATCATATCAATGTGTGAACAAGAAAGTTTGGGAAGCCCCCCCCACCCCCCCGAAGAATGAAATATTTTGGGAAATATTTAAAAAGGTAGAATATTATATTTCCCTAAAGGAGAAATGGAGAAACATGTTTTTAGAGGCAGAAGACAGACTCAATCTTTCTTAATAGCCCCCAGCAGATATTTTGTGCCCATTAAGAAAGATTGGGCCAGCCTATTCACAAAACAAAAGAACTTCACCTCCAAGGATGGGATTAAAATTTACATTCTCCTTCACCCAAATTCTAAGAACAGGACATAACCCTTTAGGACATAATAGGATTAACTCACTACCATTTAGCAGAAGACACAGAGCTCACTACATTGCACAATCTCCTAAGGGCATTTCAAACATTGCACAACCCCCTAGCAGCATCTCTGAAACTTATAAAAACCCATGTACTCGTCAAACCAATTGTTCAGCTGACCCAGAACTGCTGTTAGTTCTGTTCATCATTAAACGTTCTTTCCAATCAGCCTCCATTTTATTTTATTCCCGGCTTGGATCTGAACCAGATGGATTTTCCTTCCAACAAAAGTATTAAAGTATTTCAAAACAAGCACAGTATGTAATTCCATGTTGCTCTTTAGATTATTGTGAAATGAAACACAAAGATGTGTATAAAAACAATGGATAAAATGTTCTTTCTGGAATAACCATGGACATGAACAGCTGTTTATTTTTCCTCCATCCTTTTAAATGGATGAAAAATCAACATTCCCATAGCATCTCACTTATTTTACTCTCAGCCTGGAGGTAAAGTTCTGAATATAGACCTAGGAGAGGCTGTTGCGTGGAACACCAATCCATAATGCTTGCAGGTATCAACAACACCCTTCTGGATGAGTAGCCCAGACATGGGATCTTCCCGAAATCTGTGAAGTCTGTCTTGTCATGTTTTGATCACCAGCCAAGCTTATTGAAGGCTGTTTCCTGCCCACCATGCTCAGCAAGAGCATTTCACAACAAGACAAACACAGTTCAAGAGCTTTAGCTAGGGAGAACATCTCCAGACATCAGGATGCTGCTCAACTGCTTTTGTCAGAGACATAATTTATTTTTCAGGCTCATAAAAAGAAATACTTCTGAAGAGCAAAAGAATTTTAGGAATGAAGCCAGTTATGCAAAAAGAAAGTGGGGAACAAATTGCCGCAGAGAAAACAATTTCCTACTACGAAGACTACAGTATCTTCATTTATGGCAATTGGGACAAAGTGACTCAGTAATAACCTTGGCCCTGCTCTGCTCCCCTGTAAACATTTTTATGCATGCATCCTGCTAAAACACTTTAGAACATCTATTGTCCAAACTGAAAGAAAATAAGGTACAAAATGTAATTTTGAAAGGAGCCGAATATATTCTTTGCAAAAACAGAAATGACCCCTTTTTCAACCAGCCTCCAGCTTCTGTGCTATTCTTAATAGATCATTCAATTGCCCTGCTTTAATCCAAAAATGCTCTAGTGATAAATGTATTCCCACTGACCAGTGGTGGGTTGCTCCCAGTTCGGCCCGGTTCTGCGAACCGGTAGCGGCGGCGGCGGGAGGCTCCGCCCACCCACCCGGGACGCTTCTGCGCATGCGCAGAAGCATCACGCACGCGTGCGAGCACGCGCACGAACTGGTAGCAACAGGTTTTAGAACCCACTACTGCCACTGACATCTTATGATTCTAAAATACAGTAACAAAAAACAGGGCAGTTACTGTAGGCAGTTTAGGAAGAAGTAAAATCAAAAAGATCAACTAACTATGATCAGTTAAATAAAGCTTTAATCTGGGATGGAAAACAGTATGAAATTAGTCCCAACTGCACTTCAATGGAGAGGGATTTCCTCCATAGAGAATGTTCTCTCTCTCTTCTTAACTCATAATATTTCTGTCTGAATGACATACCAAATTCTGAACTGGTCAGCCATATTTTGGCCTAAGTGATCATACAACCCTAGTCCATATAGTCAATATATGGTTCAATGTGGTGTGCAAATCCAGAAAACATTTACTATTCAGCAACAACTTTATTACAACTATTTACATCTTTTCTCTTTGTTAGATCTCACCTTTTCTCCAGGAATTTAGGATGGCTTATTTAGAACACCCTCCTCAATTTTCCTCCAGATTAACAACTCTGTGGGGTGGGTGGGGCTATGAAAGAGGCCCTTGTCCAAAATCAGCCAATGAGCTCCCGTGGCTGAAGGAACAGTAGAACCCGGGTCTCTTTGCTCCTAGCCCCAACACCTTAATCAGTAGATTGCCTTTGAGTAACCATGTCAGGCACATACAACTTAAACGTCCAAGAAAAATTGAGGAGAGCATACCCAGGAAGTTTTGTGGCTTGAGCAAACTGTTGTAAAAGTTGCACTTCATTTAAATCAGCTGTTCTGTGTTATGTACTAACAGCTGTACATATTTCACCCAGGTCCAGCGTTTGAGCGGGAGAATGCTCAAACACTATTTGGTTAAAGCATATGACAGCTCCCTATAAAAGGGCTAGCTGTCAGACTGCAAGTTGCTGGTTGTACAGAGAAGTTGCCTAGTAAAGAAGTGTTCCTTGAGTCTGTCTCCTGTCGTTATTCCCACAACTCAACAGTGGCGATGAGGGCTTGGGAGCTGGAGAACGAAGACAATCGAACCGCTTAGGCATTGCAACCAGCCAGGCGAATTTCGGACAGCTCCGCAGAAAACGCGCCAAGCATGACTGCCTTCCATCCGCCAGCGCCTTTCAACCCGGCGAAGGAAAAGTGGGAGACGTATATGACGCGGTTTGATTGCTTCCTAGAAGCTAATGATTGGCAGGTCCTGCAAGCGACCTTGAAAACCCACTACGCTCCCACTCTGTCGAAAGTCGTCCGGCGCTATGAATTCTGGCAACGAATTCAGCAGGAAGGTGAGATGATAAATCAATATATCACTGCCCTCCACAAAGCCGCTGGTCACTGTGAATTCAGAGACGTTAATGACATTTTAATGGACCAACTCATATGTGGCGTCCAAGACATCTGCCTGCAGCGCCGGCTTCTGGCAAGAACTAACTTAACCCTGGCGATTGCTCTGGACAAAGCCAGGGTGGCAGAATCCTCCACTAAGGCTGCAGAATCGCTGCACAAGTTCACGGCGTCAAAAGCTGAAGCCAAACTGCCGGCCTCGGTGCACAAGGGCACCTATGAGGACTCGGCGAGCAGTGACGAGGAGGTCTGCCACACTGACCGCAGGCACCCATCTGACCATGAGGACAAAAGAGCTGACTGCACTAGTTGTGGGGGTCAGCATCTATGGGCATCTTGCTGTTTTTGCGACACCGTTTGCAAACGTTGCAATAGACGAGGACATTTGGCGAGAGTTTGCCATGCCATTTTGCCCGCCAACCGCACGCATGCACCTGACGCCGCACGCAATGATCTGTCAAAATCTTTTCGGCGGGAAGATTGGAAGCCGTGCCGGAGACCCGCAGCGCAGGGGCCACCTGACACCAACCAGACACGTGTCGCCCGAGCCAGTCTACCCTGCAAGAACAGGCTGACCATCACCGTATCCATTGATGGTGCGCCATGCGTCATGGAGGTGGACACAGGCTCAGCAGTTTCCATCGTCTCCTGGCAGGCTCTGAAGCTCGCCCTCCCAAACCTCCAGAAGAGCCGCCTCAAGCAGCACCACATCAAGCTCTCTGACTACCAGGGGAATCGCATCCCCGTCATCGGCCAAGGCCAGTTGCTGGTCAAGTTCAACCATTTCGAGGGACCTTTGCAGCTCACTGTGGTGGCCGGCAACCTTCCAAGCTTCCTGGCCCTGGATTGGTTCAATGCCCTCGGCCTGGGGGTGACCGGCATCAATTCCATCGCCAACCCTGCCTTCGACGATCTGTTCCAGGAGTTCCAGGACGTGTTTAGCTAAGACCTGGGCAAGTATGTGGGCACTCCTATTTTGTTTAATCTGGACCCCAATGTTGCCCTGATCCAGCTGAAGCCCAGGCGAGTCCCTTTGGCTCTGCGGCCTAAAATTGACCGTGAGCTCGACAACTGATCCGGCAAGGGATCCTTGAACCGGTCGACCACACCAAGTGGGAGACCCCGATAGTGACACCCGTTAAAGGGGAAGGCACCATTAGGATCTGCGCGGATTACAAATGCACGCTGAATAAGGCATTGCAGCAGAGAACCTATCTGGTGCCGATTGTTCACCATCTTCTACATTCCCTGGGGCCTGGCCGCCTTTTTGCTAAACTCGACTTGGCACAGGCGTACCAGCAGCTGCCAGTAGATGGCGCTACTGCTGAGGCACAGACCATTGTGACTCATAGGGGGGCATTCAAGTGTCACAGGCTGCAGTTTGGAGTCAGCGTGGCCCCGGGGTTGTTCCAGAGTGTAATGGAACACCTGTTGCAGAACATTCCCAGGGTCATGCCTGGGAATGTTCTGCAACAGGTATTTCGACGATGTGCTGATCTCAGCCTGTGACCAGGAACAGCTCCGCTCCTGAGTCAGAATGGTCCTGTCAAAACTGTGAGCTGCTGGCCTTAAAGCCAAGCACAGCAAATGCTTGCTGGGGGTGTCAGAAGTCGAGTTTTTGGGCTACCGCATAGATGGCAATGGCATACACCCCACTGAAAGCAAGCTCCGGGCTATTCATGAAGCGCCCACCCCGAGAAATCAAAGCGAGCTCCAAGCCTTCCTTGGTCTCCTTAATTTTTATAGCCTCTTCTTTCGGAACAAGGCTACTATTGCCGATCCTTTGCACAGATTCTTGGCAAAGAATGCCCCATAGGTCTGGGGTCCCAGGGAAGCCGAGGCCTTTCGGGCCGTCAAACAACTTTTAACTACAGACCGCTTCCTTATCCAATACAACACCACTCTGCCCCTAGTCCTAGTTTGCGATGCTTCCCCTTTTGGCGTCAGGGCGGTGTTGAGCCACAGACTCTCAAATGGAACAGAGGCCCCGGTAGCATATTACTCAAGAACCCTGTCCAGCACAGAGAGAAACTACAGCCAGCTGGACAGGGAGGCGCTGGCTGCCATTGCCGGGGTCAAGAAGTTCCACGAATACCTTTTTGGGAGGGAGTTTGAGTTGGTGACTGACTACAAACCATTGTTGGGGATGCTCGCTGGGGATCGCCCCACCCCGGCTGCCCTGTCCCCACGTTTCGCCAGATGGGCCATTTTCCTGTCAGCTTACTCCTATCGACTGGTGCACCGGCCCGGAAAGGACATGGGCAACGCTGATGCCCTGAGCAGGTGTCCTCTGCCCGATCTGCTGACTGACATTTCACCGGACGCTCCTGTTCTACTTATTGACCTTGCAGACTCTGGAATTGCCACCTTGGCTGAGGTGGCTAGGCATACGGCCAAGAACCCCTCGTTCAAGACTATTTTGCACTGGGTGTGGAGGGGATGGCCGAAGGACCCAGTCAGACCTGAATTCAAGCCTTTCACGCAAAGGCAGCACGAACTGTCAGAACAAGGAGGCTGACTCCTCTGGGGCGACCGTGTGGTCATTCCACCCAGCCTGCGTGCTGGCATACTGAGGACTCTGCATGAGGGCCATCCGGGGATTGTCCGGATGAAAGCCCTCGCTAGAAGCTATGAGTGGTGGCCTAACATGGATTTAGAAATCCAGAATTGGGTAGCAAGGTGTAGGCCATGCCAGGAGTCCAGGCCGGCTCCTCCTAAGGCCCCAGTACGGGACTGGGACAGACCAAAAACCCCTTGGTCGAGGTTACATATTGATTTTGCTGGCCCCTTTCATGGCCAGACATTCATGATCTTGGTGGATGCCTACTCCAAATGGATTGAAATATTTTTAATGGGCTCCACATCAGCCGAGGCTGTAATTAAAGTACTCCGGCAATTGTTCGCCACCCATGGGCTGCCCAATGTCCTGGTATCCGATAACGGGCCACAGTTCACCACTACTCTGAGGGGTTCTTAGCGGAATTGGGGATCCACCATGCCCTGTCAGCGCCATTCCACCCCTCGACGAATGGCCTGGTTGAACGATCTGTAAGATCGGCCAAAGAGGCCATAGGACAACTAGGCCCAGGGGATTGGCAAGCCAGGGTGGACAAATTCCTCCTTTCCCAACATATCACCCCTTGCGCAGGCACTGGCCGCAGCCTGGCTGAACTGCTAATGGGTCGCAGGCTCCGATCAGTGTTAGACTGCCTGCACCCAAATTATGCACCAACAGACAAAAGTGAAAAAGACCAAACCGTCAGGTCCTTCAACATAGGAGACCTGATTTTCACAAGAAATTATGCCGAGGGGTCCCTATGGCTACCTGGGGAGGTTGAGAAAATAACAGGCCCAATGTCATACATAATCAGGCTTAACGATGGCTGACAATGGAAAAGGCACATCGACCAATTTAGAAATCAAGTAAGGGGCGAATTACAAAATCTGAAAACTGAAAATAATTATACTCCTTTCCTAGCTAACTCAAGCCCGATGGAGTCGGAAGACTTACCTGAAGCACCAGGAGTCCAGCGGCAATCGCATGACGAACCAGTTCCAATATCCAAAGAGGCCATGCCTGAAAGCTTCCAGGAGCTTCCAAGCTCAGACCTCGGAGCAGCAGCAGACCTGTCCGCTCAGGCTGCTGCCTCGCCAACGACTGAGCTGCGCAGGTCAGGGAGGGTTCCTAAACAGCCCGCCTACCTGCGTGATTACGTATGCCGCATGATTGCTCCATCGAGGAGGGGAGGGGTGTTATGTACTAATAGTTGTACATGGTTTCACCCAGGTCCAGCGTTTGAGCGGGAGAATGCTCAAACGCTATTGGTTAAAGCATCTGACAGCTCCCTATAAAAGGGCTAGCTGTCAGACTGCAAGTTTCTGGTTGTACAGAGAAATTGCCTAGTAAAGAAGTGTTCCTTGATCTGTCTCCTGTCGTTATTCCCACATGTATAACTGTTAGTACATAACATTCTGGGCTGCCATAATGTATTAATAATCTGGTAGGCCAAACACCTTTAACTATACTAACCTGAATAATACAACTTAGCAATCAACATGAAACCTACACTCTCATATTTTTCATATTATCCTTCAGTACCATTTTTGTATAAATATAGGAATTACAAACACCATCTACTATAGATATTGGCAGCTTTGGGAATTTTTATGTGGCTAATATCTTTCCCTAAATATTTGTATTCCCTCCCCCCCCACACTGGATTTATTTTTCTTGCATTGCAATCCTATTAGTTCTTTGCTCTATTACAGGAGGAAAAATAGTAGACGCCTCCAGACTTTGGAACAGAGGTGGGTTCCTCCCGGTTCGCACCAGTTCTATAGAACCGGTAGCAAACCACTGGTGATGTCATGGTGACGTCATGGAACCGGTTCTGTCGGTGCCGGTCCGTGGATGCCACCATCTTTTTTTGGATTTTTTTGGGGGGGGGGATTTGGAATTTTTTGGAATTCTGCATGCGCAGAAGCCAAGTTTCCGGCACTGCGCATGCGCCGCCATCTTGCTTTTGGCTTTTTTTGGATTTTTCTGAGAATTTTCGGCACTGCGCATGCGTGCGCGCACAAAGCACGCGCGCGGCCACGCGGCGCAGGAGGAAGCGAACTGGCAGCGAGGTAAGTTAGAACCCACCCCTGCCTTGGAAGATATTGTGTCTCAATGAATTTAAGCTTGAATGTGGTTAGGGGTGGGAAAAGTACAAATTTGTGCAAATGACCAGGAACTTACTTGGCTTTGCCTTGTCATTACACTTTTCATCAGTGTTCTCAAGCTGCACTGGCTTTTCTCATCTTGAAGTCTGCATTATAATTTCTTTTTTGAATAAAACAAAAAGTTTTGTTTTATCGTTTTATATGATGAGACAAAAATGTTTTTAGTTAAAATCTGTTCCTTATCATGGCTGTGTATGGTAGCTTTCCTAGTGTACATTAATAAATATGAAACTTCTGTATGATGAACCCGACCTCAATACTATTACCTTCAGTGCAAACAAAACTCGGAACACACTGAACGCACCTGCCATATTTATATGAACCCAGCCCATTTATGCATTTATTAGTCAGTGTACAATATGAACCCAGGAAATAATCTAAAGCAAAATATGCTTTGTTAATTAAAATGGCAATTCAAGAAATGTAAATATTGACTTTTTAAAAATATATTATTTTATAGAAAGTTATTTCTTTCCATAAAAGTAGAACGTGTCCCCTGGTTCTTTCTGTTTGTGTTTACTTTGAAAGAGTAAAGTGTTGGGTGGGTCCTACTCCCCCAAAAATGTGCATGGCATCATAGCATGTACAATAAAAATCCTATGCATATTTGGTAAAATGTTAAGCTGTACTCTTCCTCCTCCTCTTTCTCTTTTACATACTCACTCGGAGTGAATGAAAATGAAATTTAATGGTGAAAAAAGTAAGGGTTTGCATTTAGGCAAGAAAAACAAAATGCACGGGTACAGTATATGTGGTACCTTGCTCAATAGTAGTAACAGTGAGAGGGATCTTGGAGTCCTAGTGGACAATCATTTAAATATGAGCCAGCAGTGTGCAGCGGCAGCCAAAAAAGCCAACACAGTTCTAGGCTGCATAAACAGAGGGATAGAATCAAGATCACGTGAAATGTTAATACCACTTTATAATGCCTTGGTAAGGCCACACTTGGAATAATGCATCCAGTTTTGGTCGCCACAATGTTAAAA
>QLTV01003460.1:2824793-2840579 GCA_003457575.1 Thermophis baileyi | reverse complement strand
TAGAAGAGGCTTCCTTCTGGGACGACAGCCCTGCAGACCAATTTGATGCAGCGTGCAGCGTATGGTCTGAGCACTGACAGACCCCCACCCCTTCAACCTTTGCAGCAATGCTGGCAGCAGTCATATGTCTATTTCCCAAAGCCAACCTCTGGATATGATGCTGAGCACGGGCACTCAACTTCTTTGGTCGACCATGGCGAGGCCTGTTCTGAGTGGAACCTGTCCTGTTAAACTGCTGTATGGTCTTGGACACCGTGCTGCAGCTCAGTTTCAGGGTCTTGGCAATCTTCTTATAGCCTAGGCCTAGGCTATCTTTATGTAGCGCAACAATTCGTTTTTTCAGATCCTCAGAGAGTTCATTGCCATGAGGTGCCATGTTCCAGTGACCAGTATGAGAGAGTGAGAGCGATAACATCAAATTTAACACACCTGCTCCCCCTTACACCTGAGACCTTGTACCACTAATGAGTCACATGACACCAGGGAGGGAAAACGGCTACTTGGGCCCCATTTGGCCATTATCACTTAGGGGTGTACTCACTTTTGTTGCCAGCAGTTTAGACATTAATGGCTGTGTGTTGTGTTATTTTGAGGAGACAGTACATTTACACTGTTATACAAGCTGTATACTCACTACTTTACATTATAGCCAAGTGTCATTTCTCCAGTGTTGTCACATGAAAAGATATACTTAAATATTTACAAAATGTGAGGGGGTGTACTCACTTCTGTGACATACTGTATATGTGTATGTGTATGTATATGTATATGTATATGTACATGTACATGTACATGTACACACACACACACACACACACACACACACACACACACACAAAGGGTTCATAGGGAAACTAAACCCTTCCTAATTAGAATGCAGTATTGCAGGCTGACTCTGCCCACTTGCCTGGTGTTCGATCCTGACTGGCTCAAGGTTGATCCAGCCTTCCTAAGTCGGTAAGATGAGGTCCCAGATTGTTGGGGATAATATGCTGACATTGTAAACTGTCATAGACTGCTGTAAAGCACTATGGAGCAGCATAAAAGTTTAAGTGCTATCACTATTGGTGACTATTACTTATATAGCTGCCATGTATGTGGGAATGATGAGGAGGAAGAGCAGCAGCCTACAGAGTGGTCTGATAAATGAAATCCGAGTCTGAAGAAAGGGTGGAAAAGGCATCTCAGAAGGGATCCTCCTTAGTTTTCAGAAGAGTAAAAGTAAGGGGGTAGAGAGGTACTTTCAGACTTACAAGATTCTATTAATGGAACCTTACAATAAAGGTAGTGTAAAAAGTCATTGTTGGTGTTTTTTGTCTGGATTGCCTCAAAGGGCTGACAGTTGGATATTTATTTCCTTATTGTGGGGCCATGTTTAGTCTTATGCAACATGTTGAGGTAGGTACAAACACTCAAAATATGAGCATGGCCAGGAAAGAAATAGGTGAAGTCAGGAAAAAAATGGAAGAACAATTAATATTTAATCAATAAATACCAAGATATCCTGCCTCTGAAGGAGATACCCAAGTGCTTCCAAGTGACCTAAAAAGAGAATGTAACATTTATCAGCCAAGATAGTTTGCTTTATACGCTATATATCACTCATCAGTATTTTTTTCTTAAAGAATTTTTCTTGAATTAACTAGATAATAAAAATATACCTATAGCAATTTGTAATCAGGTGCAGCGTTTAAAAATATAAGAAGGGATGGTTGAGAAGGCAAACATTTCTGAATAGGAAATCTGCAATCCAGGTGGGTTCAGGAAATTTACTTAGGTTTTTGATTTTTTATCATATGTACGTTCTAAATGTCACACATATGGACTACTTTAAATAAATACATTTTGAATGCAATTATCTTTTTAACTGCATTTCAGCTATTTGTTTAGTTTTCAATATGCCAAAAAGGTGCCTCTGTTTGACATCCAAAAAGATGTTCAAGAAGTTGTAGCTGCCAGTCCAAAGACATTAGAGCTTCCAGATACAAGAGTGGGACCAGGCAGTTCTTCACTGCAGAAAGATCCTGTGAAGAGACTGGGAAACTACAATGCCCATGAGAGGCATGCAGAGTTCCAAGGTGCATCAACATCACTTCAAAAGCAAACCAGGAGTAGGCTTGTCATAGTGGAAACCGGTCAAAAATCAGCCGAGAAGAAAGAAAGGCTTTCATTAAACAAAACTCAAGCCAAAGAGAATAAGGAGATACCAGCAGCCAGCCAAAACCATGCCAAAACTTTGGTTGAAACACGATCTTTTAATAAAGATGGGAAGAATAATTCACCAGCCTCCAACAAAAAGGAAGAAACAAATAAAGGTATGGCACCAGGAAAGGAAGAAAAGGAGAAAGCAAAGGCTAAACGGGTGACACCAGTATCCCCAAGAAAGCAGACTTCAGGAAAAGCAGGCAAACAACAACAGTTTCTTGGTAAAAATGCCACACTGCCCTCTAGAGCAAATCAAACTCACCCGAGAAAGCAATCCAACAAAACAAATCTAATTAAAGAACACTCTGCCAAGGCATCGATATCTGATGTTCAACAAGTCACACATCTGGCTCCTTTAGCAACAACCCCTAAAAGATTAAAAGCAGCTGACTTTAAATCTGAGCCCCGTTGGGAGTTTGATGACATTTACCTCTTGGATAATTCAACGCCACCGTCGGTAAGTACCATAGCACGATCTTACCACAAATTTCCTAAAAATGTGTGTGCTTGCTGCAACACACACACACATTAATAATTCTGTGATATAATCAAACAAGGGGTAGGTTTTATTGCGATGTATGATGCTTCCTGTTCTCTTCACTTAATGGCACTTAATTTTTCTTGGAAACCATATATTATGAAGGCCCATCCTGGGCTGCAACATCTGCTTAACTTCACTTCTAGCAGAACTCAGTGAGAGTAAATGTCATGCTTGCCTGCATGGTTCTTCCAACTTTCAGACAGTTTTGGAATTGAACTCTCCAACCACATAATCCAAATTTATTTTATTTACTTATCAAATTTAGGCACTGCCCATCTAGCTATCTAAGTGGATAGGACAGGATTGCATAGGATCTTATGGAATGAGAAAAGAGCAATATTTCTTAAAAGTACGTTGCAACAATCTCCACAGAAGATGAATCTGAAGACTAGATCTTGTTGTGATTGTGCTGTTGTACCGTGTCGGGGAGAAGTAGAAATTCAGTGATTTTTCATATACAGACATGAATATTAAGTATTCTTCTAATCTAGCATCTATATTAGGATTCCTGACACATGTTTGGGGATTTAGACTATTAATGTTCTCAGATATTTCACTGATTCTTGTTGATGACAAACCAAGAATGTTTCCAGACAGATGGTTTCTAGTACAGGTAGTCCTCGACTTACGACCTCAATTGAGCCCAAAATTTATGTTGTTAAGCAAAACATTTGTTAAATGAGTTTTGCTCTATTTTATGACTTTTCTTACCACAACTGTTAAGTGAATCACTGCAGTTGTTAATGAGTAAGATAGTTGTTAAGTGAATCTGGTTTTCCCATTGACTTTGCTTGTCAGAAGCTCGCAAAAAGTGATCACGCGACCCGGGAATACTGCAACTGTCATAAATATGAGTCAGTTGCTAAGTATCTGAATTTTGATCACGTAACCATGGGGACACTGTAACAGTCGTAAGTGTGAAAAACGGTCATAAGTCACTTTTTTCAGGGCCGTTGTAACTTTGAATGGTCACTAAATGAACTGTTGTAAGAACAGGACTACCTCAATTACTAGTCTCCAGGAATTTTGCTACTTTTAAGAGATAAATGTTTGGTAAGAGAAGAGTAGGAAAATATTAAGAAGATTGGAGAATTACAACTGGAGAGCAGTATCTGGACCCCTCATAAAATTATTTGAAGAAAACTTAGTATATGGAGGTATTCTACAGCCATCACCAAAAAGAAAAAGAAAAGGAACACTCCATGGGGGAGAAAAATCAGCAAGAGAACATTTACTTAAAAAAAATATCACAGCCTTAGGATTATTTATTGGAATACCTGACACTGTGCAGGATCAGATTTACTTTGAGATCTCATTCATATAAATTATTGTCAGAACTCTATAAGATAGTCAACAAGGATGGAGAAGCTGCTGTGATTGGGCAATACTGTTTTTTCAAACAGTTGTCTTGTAACTTTTCTTCCCTTCTTTCTCCACTTCTTAGACCTGCCTAGATTCTCTGAGGAACAAGGCTGCCAAATCTGATTGGTTACATGATATTTTCCTACCCAACATCACAGTCTTCATGGACAGGAGTCACTTCAGTGACAGTGAATGGAAGCGTATGGACCATTTTGCTCCACCGTTTGGCTTCATGGAGCTAAACTTCTCATGTGAGCATCTCTATTATGGGGTGGCATAGTGTGGGTTAAAAACAAGACTACTTCTTCTGGTAGAAGATATTAGAAGTCATATACTGAGTCAGTTATCAATCCATCCACCCAAAACCTGCTCCATGTTTCCCCATCTTGTGATAAGGGAAAAGTCTATATTCTCAGCATGATCCTAAGAAAAGAAGAAACAAAAGTCACTAGATTATTGACATGTGATTGCATTAATATCTACTACAAAATTTATTGGCAGTAATAGGGTTGGTTTACTATACACCATAGGATGATGCCAACAATTATAGAGGGCAATGCCAACAATTATAGCCTTTTTCTATGTCTTAAATTGTCTTATCTCCCAGTGGTGTTCTGCTTCAAAACCTGAGTGCAATATTACTGATCCTCAGGGCTAAATACAATGCCAATTAAACACATGAGTGGAAAAGGATCCTTCATACAGGAAAAATAGTGAGGAAAGACAATGAGAGCAAATAGTAGTCTCTCCTCTGATGACTAAAGCAAGGCACAGGGTCATATGATCATAGCACAGAACCAAGTTATTTGTGGGGGCCCTTATCTCCAATTATTTCTGCCTATCCCACCTGATCTGACATAGCAGGCATGCTCCAAGTCTCTTCTATGAAACAGAGGAATGGGGTCCCAAAAGTATGCCTTCTCTGTCATGGTCCCTACTTTATGGAAACACCCCACCTCCACCCCCAAAGACTCTCTTGGTCTTCCATAAGGCCTTTAAGATCTGGCTATTTCTCCAAACCTTAAGTGAATGTGATTCATATGATTTCAGTGTTGGGAGGTTTTTTTCAGTTAAACCCCAATGAATTGTGCTGTATTGATGGATATTACCTGTACCATTATTTTATTTATTATCATTATTGTTGCTGCTTTAAATTATTGTTAGTTGCCCAGACTCATATGCTAAGAAAGATGGACATAAATAAAATTCTGTTGAAAGATTTGCCCTGGCTACAAGTTATCTACTAGGTATAATTTAATTTTTAAAGTTCTAAATGTCTTAGGACACAATTATCTGCAGGAGCACTTCTCCTGCTATGAACCTATCAGGTTGCTTAGATTAACTGGAAAAAAAAAACTCATCTGAAGATGGTCCTGTTGCTAGAAAGTAAACTTGTGGAACTATGGAAAAGGATGTTCTCTTACATGGTTACCAGACTAAGGAACGTGCTCCATAGGAAGCACGTTAATGAAGGTGTTTGGCTTTCATTCAGAGTAGAGCAATACCTCCGTGCAATAGACTTGGCATGCAAGGGACCAAATTCCATTATGCACATTATAATATTAGGCAAATGATTCACTTTTTGCTATTGCATCTGTGGGCAGATACTACAGAATGCAGGCGGAGGGATTGGTACAAGGGGATGCATGCTAGAAAGTCCAAGTCTCCTGGAATCTCGTACACCACAGCCAGGCTCCTCGGGGGGGGGGGGGAAAGCAGTGGGAGTGATTTGCCAGCTTCCCCATTGACTTTTCTTGTGGGAAGTTGGCAGGGAAGGTCACAAATGACAATCATATGACCATGGGACTCTGCAACCATCTTATGTGTGACCTGGTTGACAGGTGCTCAGATCACAACCACATGACCGGAGGGGTTTGGTCAGAATTTCAAGGACCGGTCGTAAGTACCCCTCATGCAGCACTTTGAATGGCTGCTGAACAATTGTAAACTGAAGACTGCCTGTATAATACAATCTTGCATGTACCTCTTTCTCTTTCCTATACTCCAGTGATTTGGGGAAAACATGTTAGCTTTTTATTTCC
Organism: Thermophis baileyi; assembly: GCA_003457575.1. Taxonomy (NCBI): domain Eukaryota; kingdom Metazoa; phylum Chordata; class Lepidosauria; order Squamata; family Dipsadidae; genus Thermophis; species Thermophis baileyi. The sequence continues at coordinate 2,834,429 of QLTV01003460.1, read as the reverse complement.
TGGTCAGGGTTATGAGATGGCACTGACAATTCCAGATTCAATTTGTATCAGGGAAGATCACAAGCTCTATGCACAACTGAATTTTCAATGCCAAGACAAGATAGTCAATGTAATATATTGTAATTTAGTTTTTCAGCTATGCCTGAATTGTTTGTTGTGTCCTACCCGGTTTGGACCTGTCTGATTTTATGTAACCTGCTAGCCTCTTCCTATGAATAACTGTGTCTCATTTCTTTCCAGTGGTAAAAGAAGTGATATCCATGCTTCCTTCTAAACCCTACCACCATCACATTCTCTTTGCACGCAACAACAGTCAGACCTCCAAGTGCATCACTTGTGCAGTAGTAGGAAACGGAGGGATACTGAATAATTCCAGAATGGGCAAGGAAATTGACTCTCATGATTATGTGTTCCGGTAAGAGGAACTGTAGTTCTGCAGAAGGCCTGAAGTTGTATGCAGCTTTACCTATTAAGATGCCACCTGCACAGTCACAATTCTCCTGCTGTCATCCCTGAAGCATAGCTACCTCTTCCCCTCCAGCTCAGCTGCTGCATCTTAGATGTTACAGCAGGAACTCTTTAGCCAGTCACCTTTCAGAAACTGCTGGACGCAGAAATAAAAAGCAGCCCCCGAAGTGTACTGGAGTAGGCAGCTGTATTGGCCCTCTTTGTATTCTGTGCTACAGCAAGGTTTGCAGGTGCTGGCTATTTTCTTACCTCTACTTGGAGGAACAGAACTGGAAAATGGTTCTTCAGCTGCCACTCCATGGAGGGAAGTAAGCTTTTTGGGACTAGGAGAACTGGCACCAAATATACTTACTTCCCTCCTCCTCTTGCTGCTTTTCTTGTCACCTATTGATTACTAAAAAGAGATGGGAGATATATTTTTTTATTTAGAGAAGTGAGAGAGATGTTTGGTTTAGCACAGAGTGGAAGCTGTGATTTGCCCAGTGCCAGAAAGCAAATGGAGCTGAAAATCAGAGACCAAAGATCAGAGAAAGGTCTGTAGCAGTTTCAGTTAGCCAGTGGACCCTGCTTCTAATCTTACCTTAGTCTGATGCTCAATCTTTCAGTCCAGGTCCATGGCTACTGCTGGAAGAAGCAATTGACCCTGAAGAACATAACCCTGAAGCAATTGAAGAAGAGACAGGCAGTGGCTGCCTTTGCGGTGGGCCAGAATAGATAAGAGGACAATATTGTGTGTTCACATTCTCCACAAACAGTGAGATATCTTCATGCCATGGCAAGCAGGATGTCTGGATGATTCCTTAGTTTATCCAAACAGGAGCCAGGAATAGCGAGCTTTAGTTCCATTCTGTCAGTACCAATATAATACTGCTAATAATAGCAATAGCAATAGCACTTAGACTTATATACCGCTTCACAGTGCTTTACAGCCCTCTCTAAGCAGTTTACAGAGTCAGCCTATTGCCCCCAACAATCTGGGTCCTCATTTTACCCACCTCGGAAGGATGGAAGGCTGAGTCAACCTTGAGCCGGTGAGATTTGAACCGCCGAACTGCAGCTAGCAGTCAGCTGAAGTAGCCTGCAGTACTGCACTCTAACCACTGCGCCACCTCGGCTCTAATATACTTTCTTAAGGTTTTCTTGAAAAACAAAGTGATTGTTACTCCGATTGTCATATTTGATAGGCTGAGGTTTCTTTCATATCTATGCCTGTGAGCAAGGACCTTGGGAAACTGAGCTGATTAACTCTCAGCTCAGTTCTTCTTCCAGAGGAGGGCAGTTTTGCAAGATTCCTTCTAGAGCAGCAAAGAAGATGTATTCCTTTTGATGGAAACTTTCATCTTGTTCCACTTCCTGGTCCCTATAAGTTCTTCCTGCATCCTAAGATTTTCTGACACATCTTCTTCCCAGACAACTTCTCCACAGTGACTGGCTGGCTTTGATTTTTTTCTTCTTCTTCACATGGAAGAACAGCTGTCTAGCTGCTTTTTTGTACTTTCCCATTGGCCAGCTGGAGGCACCGGAGGATGACTTATTGGAAGTCAGTAATCAGCGCTGTGGAAATTAGACAGCAGGAAAAACTGTTGCTAGTGATTGGACACACAAAAAAGCCCACAGTGGTGCTCTGTGAAAGCTTAAAGCTAAGACATTCCCTAAGTCCAGTTGGAATTATGAGAGCAATTCTCACTCATCGACCAATGGGTATGCATGTATGGAATGTATCTTAATATTCCTGGAATCTTGCAAATTATGCATATGTATCTGAAGTAGCTCCACTTAGCTAACTTGGTGGTTTTATATGATCTCTTTTACCAGAGTGAGCGGAGCTGTGATCAAAGGTTATGAAAAAGATGTGGGAACAAGAACTTCTTTCTATGGATTCACAGCCTTCTCCTTAGTGACTTCAATTATGGTTCTGGGGAATCGTGGATTCAAGAAGATCCCTACAGGAAAAGTAAGGCAGATATCCTTATATTTCTCCTCCTCTACTACTCCTGAACAGTAGTTGTGAGTGCAATTTAGATTAGAAAACTTTAAACCTTCCTCCAAGTTTCACAAGCCAACTCTGATTTATCCGTTTTTCACCCAAGACCAGCAGAGAGTGCCCAGCCTTATCTTTTATGCTGTGGCACTCCATCTGCTGCGCCCTCTCCCAGTGTATCTGTGGCATGTTTCCTAGGAGATCAAGTATCTACACTTCCTGGAAGGGGCAAGAGATTATGAATGGCTGAAAGCTCTTCTTCTGAACATCAATGTCAGGAAGGGATTTTTGGACTATTATGGGTGAGTAGTGCTGTGCTTTCTGGATTAGGGCTCCCACAATGGAAGGCAAGAGGGGTCAAATGACAAGACATGCAGTGACAAGGTCATCTTGCAAATGTTGTGATTTGCATAATCTCATAACCTCAGGTGTTGAGATGCAAGTACATAATGGTATTGGATATGCCTGATGACATTGCCTGTCATTGTCTGGTTTGCTATGGACGTTGCTGAGGAGAAAAATGCAGAAATGAATATGTATGAATAGAATATGGGCATAAAAATGCCCATTTGAAATGCATAAAAATAATGTAGCATAATAGACATCTTCAATTGAAAGCAGGTCTAGATGCAGAGGTTTATCTGTACTGCCTACACACACACACACACACACACACTTATTTATTTATTTATTTATTTATTATTTATTTATTTATTTATTTATTTATTTATTTATTTGATCCAGGTTAAGTTCAGATCATCCCCAAAGTATATCTGGATCAGGACAAAATAGTCCTTTCAGTCTTTATTATTGTGCAATTTTTCTGCCTTGGCAGTGTGGAGAGTTTTTCTTGACCTTGCATTGCTGACTCCTTGCAAATATTTTGAAGATCTTTCTTCAGTGTGTAAAACGTTAATGAATAAGGATGGCTGCATTTTCATAATTTATTAACATTTTGGCACACTGTGCCCACATCTCATTTGGCATAACAGAAAAATAACATTCTCAAATAAGAACTCTGAAAACATTCCCCCACCCTCAATATTTTAATGAATAATCAGGAGATGAACCAGACAAAATTTAGATTAATTTTGTGAGTTCTGCTTTCAAGAATCTCTGGTGGCCCATCAGTTTCCTGTTAATGAAAATAAATGGTGAAGAGATTAAAAAAAAAAGTTTGAGTATAACAATTTCTACTGACTTTTTCGTAGGGCTTATCCCTTCAGCCTTGTTGTTTATTTTATTTATTTATTTATTTTGTCAAGCATGTATATGATTACAGGCAACGTATAAACATTAATATGAGTATATAATAAGTACAAACATGGTTTTGAGTACATATTTTTCGAATACATGGGGACTTTAGACAGGGATGGTAGGCATGCTGGTGCGCTTATGCACGCCCCTTACAGACCTCTTAGGAATGGGGTGAGGTTGATGGTAGACAGTTTAAGGTTAAAGATTTGGGGGTTTGGGGAAGAAACTACAGAGTCGGGTAATGTATTCCAGGCATTGACCACTCTGTTGCTGAAGTCGAATTTTTTGCAATCAAGTTTGGAGCGCTTATGCTTTCTCCTGTTCTTACAATGGGAGTGAAGTGTGTTGTTTTGAAACCCACTGTCCAATTTCTTGCCCTCTAGTGCCCTTTCCCTCCTTCACTGGGGACTTACATGGCACTTTGACCAACAACTTTAAGAGCATTCTGAAGTTGGTGGCCCAGCTGACTTTCACCATTGCAGTGACTTTCCCCATTTCTTGCTAAAGACTCGTGTTGTGAAATGCCTAGAAATGAATACTTGCAGAGTTAAGGAAGATAGAAGACTGCGATCCCTCCTCTTATTCAATTGTCCATTTTTATTTTGCTGAATGGCCCAGTTTCTTTGTGTGATTCACCATCACAGTAACATTTTAATAATTCCAAAAAGGAGGAGGGGGGTAACACACAAATAAAGGTGGTTGAACATATTTCCTGTGCACTGCTGCAATATTCCTTCCATGATTGACTAAGATGGAGGACCAAAGAGGAGAAGGACAAACAAAGTAAGTTTTTGTATCATTGCCCATTTCACAAAGGCCTTCATGGTAGAAGATGCTACAGCAACAGAAAGTCTGACCTCAGAGAAGAAATTTCACAAGGTCAATATTCCCTGAGTTGAAAAAAGAGAAAATTTTAGTGAAGTTTTGTTCTCTCTGGCAACCAAAGAAGGAATGAGTTGAGTTTGCCAATGATAGAGCAAGGTCTTATCATTTGGAGCCCTGAAGGCTGCCAATGTTTCCTAGGAATACAGAATGTTTACACGGATGGTTTTGTTCCATTTTCTGATGGAAAACGTTACTTTCCTTGACCTAATCTCAGCCTGCCTCAGGAATGGGATGGCAATATAGAGGAAACACTGAGGGAAAGAAAAGTCCTCTACAAAGGATAAATGAACATCTCAGAGCCGTGTAGATGAACCCACAGTTAGGCTGGGTAGAGTCCTAAGCAAATCAGAGGGAAGCCAAAACGTGCATAAAGGTATCATTCAAATACTGCCATTAAGTACATATCTCCTGACATAAGTTTTATATCACACACATTTTGCCATATGCCTCTGGCCCCTTTTTAAACAATCACATTCCTTAAAATTTTTGCCACCTTCTTTCTTTTCAAAAAAGACACTGTTGATCCACTATTTTTTTCTCATTTTCCCTTTTAATAATAGCTGTTATTTTACGTCAATGTGACTTTAACCGAAGAATACAGTACAAAAATAAACGCTTTGAAGCCTCAATTTTCCCCATTCTGATCTTAGATACAGTGTGCGAAAAGATAAGACCTTGCATCATCACTCTAACTTATAGAAAAGCTGGCCAAACCAGCTATGATTTGAACTGTACATAGTTTGCCTAAAGATATATTTTGGTTTTATAGACCAAGGCCCCGGGATAAATTTGACAATTTCAATTTGGACCAATACTTTGTGATTCATCCAGACTTTCTCAGATACACTAAAAACAGGTAAGACATAAGTGAAGTGAATTTCAAACCTCAGGAACAGTTTCAAGATTTTAAATAAGCAGCGTTGGCAGTATGGATGGATGTACAAAACAATGTCTTGTTTCAAACTTGCAACAAAGTACAAAACATTCCATCAAAATTATTACAAGTTGGCTGTATTCTGTTGGAATGAAACATAAAACAGATTGAGCATTCAATATCTGCTCAAAACAAAACCCAAAATATTTTGTGTTCTGACTATATAGGAAACAATGAGAACTTGGAGCCAGCTGCTACTGCCTTATTTTCATTCTAGGATTATAAGAATTAGATGGTGGTGGTGGCATTTCATTGATTTATTTAAACTACAGGTAGTCCTCAACTTACAACCAGAATTGAACCCCAAATTTTTGTTGCTAAGTGAAACATCTGTTAAGTGAATTTTGCCCTGTTTTATGACCTTTTTTGGCATAGTTGTTAAATGGATCACTGCAGTTGTTAAATTAGTAACATGATTGTGAAATTAATCTCATTTTCCCATTGACTTTGTTTGTCAGAAGGTTGCAAAAGGTAATCATATGATCCCGGGACACTGCAACGGTCATAAATGTGAGTCAGTTGCAAAGTCTCTGAATTTTGATCACGTGACCATGAGGATGCTACAGTCATAAGTGAAAAACAGTCATAAATCACTTTTTTCAGTGCCATTGTAACTTCAAATGGTCACTAAGTTAACTGTTGTAAATCAGGACTACCTGTATTTATATGGTTACCTTCTTGCTAAATGACTCTGGGTGGCTAACAAGGATTAGAAATATGTAGGACAAGGACAATGATAAGATATATTAAAGTATAGTGAAACACACTATACCAGCAACCGGATAGGTAGTTCATGTTGCACAGCAGGCTCCTCTAACTTCCTGGTCCAGTGCCTGTGGGGGAAGAACTGCTCTGTCATCAGGGCGACAAACCAAATTGGGGAAGGCTGTTCCACAGGGCAGATGCTCCAACAGAGAATGCCACAATGCTCAAATGGAAGAACATTTGACCAAACTTGTGACTTTAAAAACATCAACCTCTTACACAGAGGTGGGTTCCTACCGGTTCAGACTGGTTCTATAGAACCGTTAGTAACGTGGTGGCCTGGGTCGCTGGAACCAGCAGCGACCCAGGCCTGCCACGCCCCCGAGCCGGTTCTCTTGGCGGCGCCTATGTTTTTGCTTCTGCGCATGCACCAGGGGTGGGTTCTAACTTACCTTGCTGCCGGTTTGCTTCCTCCCGCGCCGCGTGGCCGCGCCTCATGGGCGCGCACGCGCTTCGCGCACATGTGCAGTGCAAAAATAAAAAATAAAACAATAAAAAAGCCGAAAACAAGATGGTGACGCATGCACAGTGCCAGAAACTCAGCTTCTGCGCATGCGCAGAAGAAATATATATATATTTTTTTTTAAATTCAGAAAAAAAGATGGCGGCGCCCACGGACCGGCAACGACCGAACCGGATCCGTGACATCATCGTGACATCACCAGCAGGTCGCTACCGGTTCGGGCGAACCAGTCCGAACTGGGAGGAACCCACCTCTGGCATGTGCAGCTTTTTTTAAGCACTGTGCATGCGTGATGCCCGCGCGCCCGCGCGGCGCATCCCTGAGAAAACCGGCAGTACCTGAATCCGGAACCCACCCCTGCTCTTACAACAAATCTCTGCTGAAAATAATAGAAACAAGTTTCAAAAACATCTGAAAGTTATATTTAGATTAGCCTCTGTTATCAGCTCTTTTTTCCATTCCCCTACCTCATTCTCAACAGAAAGAACAGATAATGTTTCTTTAAGTAAACCTTCAGGGTCACTTACCCAACACATTAGGAGACAAAGAAAGCTAAATTCTCTAGCATTTCTTTCAATCTTTGGTAATTAATTTGTTTTCTTAAAATTTGTTTATGTTTTTGTTTACATTTCCTTAGCTAAGTTTTAGAAGGCACAGATTTTTATTTTATTTTTCAGCCTGTTTGCCAGGTGCAATCCTAACAAAAGCAGCAACATCATTCTGGGATGAACCAGCAGATTGTTGATGCTTCCTAACTGAAAGAATAATTCTATAATGTTATGATCAGATATGAGAGCATGCACAGGACATACACAAAGTTCAGCATGCCAATCCTGTATTATTAATATTTGTATTTGAATCTCAGGAGCAGTATAGTAAGAACTCTTGTGGAGGTGACACAAACGTCTGAATCTTCCCTTTGCATTATTTCCCGGGGGGGGGGGGAAATCTCTGTTCTCATAGGAAGCCTCCACCCACCCACCCACATGAACTCCAGCTTCCCTAGAACAAAGTTTCTTTAAAAACCAACTAACCACACTAACCAGGAAGGCAGAAAGACAGCTCTGGGCAGCCATCTTCTTCTGCCATGCATTTACCTGCATTTTTTTCTTCCCTCTTGATGTTCCACACTCACATTGCTCCATCCACTCTCAGACAACGGTAGCAGGAACATGAGTAGTTCAAGCTTCTGAACTAGTCAGTATGAAACTTTGAAGGAAGAAGCCCAACACAAACCACAAAACAGCAGCTCCATCCCAGGATTTGGAGCAGTCAGAACCCTCAAAACTAGGCCTCTTGAAATTGCCGAAATTTTCTTTCTCTCTTGGAATAAAATAGTGGGAATTTTATTTCATGCACATAATAAAATTTCTCAAAGCACCTGCACACAGAACATTGAAACGGCTCTTTTGTGCTTGGCATGTTCCAAGGTTGGAACTTTTTGCCATCCCCAGCTGCCAGATTCAGTTCAGGATGGGATTCCTGGTGTTTGAGTAATCAGGCTGGCATTAAGCAAGATTTGTCTGGAATGTAGCTGTGAAAAACTAGTGTGTCTCTTTAAACTGTTCCTCCTTCACAGCCTTAAAGGTAGAGAGGACCCCTTATCAGATTGAACCCAAGGCAACTTTAAAAACAACACAATTCATTGTGAGCATATGTCTATGGTCAGTTTTAAGAATGCCTTATAAATGTCTTTCCACCTGTTTGTTGAGTGCTGAACGGCAGCTCATTCTCTCATTCTCATTCTCAAGGAGAGGACCTGCTCAGCTTTCATTGTCTCCCAGTGCTACCTTTTGAAATCTCCTTTTATAACCCACCCCAGGTTTTTGAAGTCCAAAACTCTAGAAAAGCCTTACTGGCGCATTTATAGGCCTACAACAGGCGCCTTCCTTCTTCTGACTGCACTCCATCTCTGTGATCAGGTAAGGGTTCAAAGATGCTGCATAGAATTTAAAGGTGACCCACAAAGTTAACAGAGACATTTGTCTCTTGCACCATCCTTTAGGAAAAACGTATTTAGCAATCGGTGGATCTGCCGCTATTTCAACATTTGTTTTTTTCTCTCTCTACTAGAGAAATGCCTCAGGGCAGAGATATATGCTTTTAGCCCTTGTCCCCCCCCCCCGCATGACCACTTCTGCTGTTCCTTTAATCATATTCTTTCAACCCTTCCTTTCTTGACTTAAAACAACAGAAACCTCAAATTAAAACCCTTTCTGCCTGAGTGAGTTATCCTGGCACTGATTTACTTCATGAATGCCACATCTGCATGCCAGCCACATAATGCAGTTCTAATGCTTAACTTGTGGTTAAACCTTTTCTGTTGCATATCTTTCTCATATCTTAGTGAAGTTAATTTCAGTATATAAATGTTTGAAGGAACTCTGAAAGTCCCGACATCCCCAAGGCTTCTTGAAGAGCAGATTTTAATGAGATAAGCTCATTTCTTTCCTCAACTTCCTCTACAGCGTTGCAAATTCTTGGATTTCTTTGACATCTCCACAGAGTTTATTTTTATTTTTATTTATTTATTTATTTGTCAAACATGTACAAGATAGCAGGTATAGGTATAATCATAAACATAATCAAAGTGAATACAGATAGATGAAGACAATAGGACAGTAGGACAGGGACGGTAGGCACGCTGGTGCGCTTATGCACGCCCCTTACAGACCTCTTAGGAATGGGGTGAGGTCGACAGTAGACAGTCTAAGGTTAAAGTTTTTTGGGTTTGGGGAAGAAACCACAGAGTCAGGTAGTGAATTCCAGGCATTGATCACTCTGTTGCTGAAGTCATATTTTCTGCAGTCGAGTTTGGAGCGCTTTACATTAAGTTTGTATCTAGTGTGTGCTCGTGTATTGTTGGGGTTGCAGCTGAAGTAG
>QLTV01003460.1:2799939-2817564 GCA_003457575.1 Thermophis baileyi | reverse complement strand
TACTATTTTTAGAGCAAAATAACATAATTTTTGGTGCTTTTCAAAAAAATTTAGTAATTGAATGTTTGATGCTTCTCCATTTAAAACAATTCCTACACAAAACAAATTACATCCTGGGAAGTTATGGCCAAAGTATTTGATATTCTTTTGTATTCCATTGTTTTGAGTTGTTTTCATAGTAATAGTGCATTCTCATTTGCAGTCTAGCATGAACTATACGTTAAATGTCCTGTTTATTCTGCTGAGATCTGCCATTCAAGAATAAGTCCAAAATAATGCCTTAAAATTTTTAGTTGTGACAGTAATACAATCATCATCATCATCATCATTATTATCATTATTATTATCATTATTATTATAAAATTAATATAATTGTGATGAATACTATTGTAAATACTTTGATTATGATTTCCTAAAAATAATTATACCCAGACAACACACTGTTTGATTGAAATTGAATTTTTACATGTTACATAAAAACAAATAAAAATTTTGAAAAAAGAAAAAAGAATATGTAACTCAACATAACAGTCACAGCTTTTTGGTCACAGCTCCTAGTTCTTGTTGTTTAAGTAATGCATGCTTTATCTAGATAACAAACATGCATACTTATATGTATGTCTTCATCCATTTGCACTGCTTTTAAACAGCAAGTAGCTTTCTATTTTCTCAAATCAAAGCTCTATAGTCTGTGGATAATGTGTGCCATACTTGGTTAGGTCTGTTGTCCCATCTCTTGCAATTTATTCATTGTATTATAAGAGCTGTCTTTAAGATTGGGGAGTCAGTGCTCTGAAGAGGATTGATCCTCCCCCCCCCCCAATCTCATAGGAGTAGCATTTAATGTAGTTTTGCCTTTTCTCCTCCATCATCATTAACCCTGGGGGAAAGAGCAAATTGCCACTATCCCAGCCTTCAAACAAGCTTCCCATGGGGCTATTGGTAGATAATGATAATGAAGAAGCTATCTCAGTAAATCCAATGAGCTCTTGGATTTATTTGTTAAGTATTTCTCATGTATCTAACTAGGCTTTCCCCCCCCCAAACCAACCACATTTATTTCCCTCCCCAATGATAATCCTTTGTTTTCCCAGGTAAGCGCTTATGGGTACATCACCGAAGGCTACCAAAAGTATTCAGATCACTATTATGATAAAGAACGGAAGCGTTTAATCTTTTATACCAACCATGACTTTGATCTGGAACGGAAGGTATGGAAACAACTTCATGACGCAAATATTATGAAGCTCTATCAACGAACCTGACGGAAGCAGATTATGAACTCCTGACTGGAGTGGGTTATTTTGCTATAGCGCAGAAACTCTGAAAACAGAGGTGTTATTTGGACATGCTGTCATCTAAGATGCACTAGTATTTTTTTTTCCTGAATGTTTCCATAACACTTAAGGTATTTCCAAAAATATACATACCATGAACCATTATTATCCATCTAGTACAAAAAGATTATGTAACTTAAGAGCATAATTTAATGTAGGAATAATTAAATCCTGAGTATTTGATTACACTTAGGAGAGAGGTAGTGTCACAGGCAATTTATGATGTCTGACCACTTTTTTCCAAATGTTCAGACAAAGAGATTCTTGATACTTGAGGTTAGAACCAATAAACTTGAATCCAAATAAGCACTAAATGGAAGCAAAGGGATACAGATAACTCTTAGGTGCTACCTAGTGGCCCTCCTGATAATTGGACCCCGATATACTTGCCCTACCTGAAATACTAGTCTTGAACCCTATCTGCATAAATGTGAACTTTTTTTTTCTTCATCAGTAGAGAAACAAGAACCATGATTGCTTAGTTTTAATGTGAAGCCATTACCTTTTAATATGAAAATGGACTTGGTTTAACAATAAAGAAAAATTTTCATAGGTAGATTGTGAGGAGTGTTCTTTCTTTCTTTGCTCTAGAATCAAGTTAGAAAAAATGGTGAAGCAGATATTTTATTTATTTATTTATATAAATCAAACTTATCAATCGCTCATCTCCCTCACAGAGGGATTCTCATATTTTGCACCTAAAAGGGTCTCATTGAATCCCTGGAGTTTTAAGAGACCACGAAAAATTCCCTTATGACTCTCTGCAAAGCTGCTGGCTAACAGAGTAGGCACAACTGAGCAAGATGAACTAAATTAAGGGACCCTCCTATGTTGGAAAGAAGAGAGGAGTAAAATTTATTTCTCTCTTCTTGCTACTGGGAAATTAATGTAACTTTCTAGATTTGCTTAACTTTTTGGTTTCCAGTGGAGAACTGCAAACAACAACAGTAATGCCTTTCTTCCTGATATTTGGGGGTGTGAAGTGGGAATTTGCAAAACCATTTGTTATATTTGCCATCTCTCTAATAAAGACTGTTCTCTAGAGAGAGGTTTCCCCATCCTTCATACTTGGTTGCTTGCTCTCAAGAGTAGAGCCTCAAGCTTTTGAGTTCTCAGTAGGGTAGCAAGGAGTTATTGTTCGCCTTCCCACTCTGGAATCCAAATCATGCCACACTGCTCCAGGTTGCTAAGTGACAACTCTGTCCTGGTATTCTTCAAGCCTGAATAGGACCTTTACAATTGCCAATAAGTTTTGTTTTTCAAATGTTTTTCTCTGTAGAGGCCCCTTTCTCCCTTGTGTTTTTCTATTGCAGAGAGGGCATTAATCTTAGTCTCCTTCACAACATGGAAGATGGTGGAAAAGTCCTTTAGAAAGTAATTTACAAACCTTGGAATAAATAAGGATTTAGAAACACGAACAAAGATTATTTGAACAGCCCAGACCATCTTTATATTGTTTCATACAAGATCACATACCGGTAAATGGTTTGAGATCAATAATAGTTCTAATGGAATAGAAATCATGATTTCATAGGATCCAGAAACAGTTAAAATATCACATAAACTTCATCTTCATGGTAAAATTGGAAATTGGATCAACTCTGAAAATTTTATATCAGAAACAGTCTGATGATATTAGGGCGGGTTGGATTCTATTTTATAATTAGAGAGGTACTGAATTTACCAAGAGGTCATACCTAAACATGTAATTGCACACCATAGTTACTAATGGCTACAGCGGGTGCAGAGATTTTCAATCAGGATTTTTTACACTTCCTATTGGTTGTCCATCTGCTGCAGTCTAGTGTAAGAGACCCCTGTTTCAGGTATCTGGGATGTACTGCTTATGCTTATTGGCTTTCAGTAATGCACAGATAGAAATAAGTACAGCATGTTATTGAAGATACATTATTCAATTTCAGTCCTCCCAGGTTCCCAAGCTCAAGAAACAAGCAGTGGAGATTCTAAAAATGCTATTTTATTGTTGTAGGGTATAATGACAGAATCTTGAAGTCTGAGTTTCTCTCTGCCCCATTAAACAGAATCAAAGTGGGGTTATTTTGAGTTTCTATCTCATGCTTTTTCTTGAGATTAAAGTGCTGTTTCTTCTCCATTTATGTTTCATGGCTCTCTTCACCCTTTCCAAGACCAGATTGTTGCAGGAAATGACAAGACTCAGACCACGGAATCAAAATAAGCTTGATTTATTTGCGGAAATAGGTTCAGAGCAATATAGCAAAAGCAACATCTGAACAAACTCTTATGGAAAAGCAAACACTTATATACTCCTCAAAAGTAGCAAAACACGGAAATATCTGTAGGAAGTTAGCACCCCTCTCCTGGAAAAATGAAATATCCTAGGAAAAATTAAAAAGGCAGAATATTATATAGAATATCCCTAGAGAAATTGAGAAACATGCTTTTAGAAAGGAAACAGACTCACTCTTAGTAGCCCCCCCCTTTGTCAATGGGCCATCAAGGAATGGCCCAGCTCACTCATCCCCCCCCTTTGTCAATGGGCCATCAAGGAATGGCCCAGCTCACTCATCCCCCCCCCTTTGTCAATGGGCCATCTATTCTACATAACAAAGATACGATTAGCCCTCTGCCTCATGGCACCTTGGAAGATTGCATCAGCCAGCACTCAAACTAGCTTGGTATTCAGGACAGCCTACAGAGTTGCTCCTGCATGGCCCCGTTGGAGTCTGGCAGCCAATCAGGATACATTTCTTACACAGGAACAGGAAACTCTTAAGGTGGGGCCCAACAGAGAGCATAAACCCAGGGCACTCTCAGCATCTCGCCCCTTCTCTCTTCACCCAACATCTGGAAGCATGTGATCCACCTTTTCTGTTCAGGAACTCATGCCATGTGCTCCTGTCCACCATTAAACCTTTTTTCCAAGCAACTTCCATGAATCCAGAGTCTTTTTCCCCACTTGGAACCGAACCCAGAAGGATATTCCTTACAACACATTAAATGATACATTGTGACTATATATTGTTTTACTTTTCGCTTCACCCAACATCTGGAAGCATGTGATCCACCTTTTCTGTTCAGGAGCGCATGCCATGTGCTCCTGTCCACCATTAAACCTTCTTTCCAAGCAACTTCCATGTATCCAGTGTCTTTTTCCCCACTTGGAACCGAACCCAGCAGGATATTCCTTACAACATATCAATGATTGGTTACATTATGGATTAGCCCTTGTTGCCATACTAAAGAAAGCTAAAATATCTTGTTCTTGCAAACGTATCTAAGTTTCCTGTATTACATTTGTGGTTAGCTAACTGTGAATATTGAGGTTTGACATTTTTCCATTTCCTTTGTTCCTTCACACACTTCACACATCTCAAAGTCTAAAGAACAATCTTTCTTTTATGACCTTCTTTATGTCTGGCTTCGTCTTGCCTCACTTTATGACTTTGCTTCACTTTATGTCCTACTTCAAGATCTCCATATTTTTTTTACAATCAGCAAAAATATATATTCTATTTATATTCTAGGCTAATCTATACAGGTATTACCCAGTTATAGGTAGTCTAGCACATGACAAAGAACATTTGTCCACCTGGGGCTTGACTCAGAGCAGAGAGCATGGAAGCTAAGGAGAACTGCTCTCCAGTCTGAAAAGTTTTCTTATATCTGACATGTTTTCCTCTTAAGGATTCTATGTCCTAAACTTCACTTTTTGCCAGCATGTTTCAGGAAGCATACACCCATTAAAATTCAAACACGGATAATAGAACAAACCATAGTGAAACCCAACATGCCTTAGCATGATGCATGAATCTAGCCACTGCCCAGGGAGATGATGAATTCTCATCATATTTTCAAGCAAAGGCTGACCCACTAAGATTCTATAGCAGCAGATTGCCTGTATGTTTGATCTAGATGATCTTTGATGACCTTTCTGATTCTGGGTATTTTACTAGTGCTTATTATGAAAATGCAGGAAAAACGGGTTTCATAAATAGCAAAGAACACATGACTAAATTGGACAAAGAGGCAGAGAAGGAAGACAAAGAGAACATAGTAAATCTAAAGACGGACATTTCCACTGGACAGCAGAGCTAAGCTCAACAAAGAAACCAATAAGGTTGCTATAATTTGCTTGTATTGTAAAAGTCAAGGCTCTTAATGCTGCTAAGAATAGAATAGAATAGAATAGAATAGAATAGAATAGAATAGAATAGAATAGAATAGAATAGAATAGAATAGAATAGAATAGAATAGAATAGAACAAAACAGAACAGAACAGAACAGAACAGAACAGAACAGAACAGAACAGAACAGAACAGAACAGAATAGAATTCTTTATTGGCCAAGTGTGATTGGACACACAAGGAATTTGTCTTTGGTGCATATGCTCTCAGTGTACATAAAAAGAAAGATACATTCGTCAAGAATCATGAGGTACAACAATAATTGTCATAGGGTACAAATAAGCAATCAGGAAACAATCAATATTAATATAAATCGTAAGGATACATAATAATAGATGTAATGTAATGGCAGTAAGAACTATGGCCATATGGCGAGTGGAAGACAATAATGAAAAAATATAACTCTATAGATGTTACTTGAAAAGTTGTTTTTAGTTGGGATGGTCAAAGATAATAGGTGCCATCAATTGTCATGCACCAGCAACTGGAGCATCACAGATTCCCCACCCTTGAAAGGTGGAGAAATCTGGAAAATAGGGCATGGTTTTCTGAAATACTCAAATAGGTATTTTTGAATTTGAACATCGAAGGTACAAATAAACATTACTGGGTGGCCAGTTCCCCATCTGACTCTCACATGCCTATTATTTGCCATTTCCACAAGTCTCTTGCTAGTAGTTTAAAACTACTGAATGTAGTTGGATTTCCTTTGGAATTCATAAAATGCATCAAGATATTATATGAGTCACCTACATCTAAAGTGAAGGTTAATGGTATGTTTTCTCCTACTTTCTCACTATTTAGAGGAACTAGTCAAGTATGTCCACTTTTATGAATTCCAAAGGAAATCCAAACTTGTCTAGTACGGTAAACATGTATTATTTATATATTTTGTCAAAGGCTTTTTCAGCAACTAATGATAAAATTACAAATTGTTTTTTACCTTTATTCAAATCTCTTATGACTATAATTAACCTCATGTTGTCTGCTGCTTGCTGAGTTTTTATAAACCCTGCTTGATCATTCTTAACAACAAACAATATCACTTGTTATATTTGCTAACACTGCTGTTAATATTAATCAATGAGATTGGATGATAATTAGCACTTGGAGTGTGATCTTTACCTGAGTGTGATCTTTGGTATAACTGTAATATAAGCCTGGTTAAATGCTGCTGATAAAATTCCCTTATCAAATATCTCATCATACAATTAACTAAGTTTTGGCACCAAAAGATCTATAAATGTTTTATACAATTGAATAGGGAATGCATCCAATCCTGGTGTTTTACCACTTGCCATGATTAAAATTATTTGTTTACTCTCTACCTCAGACAGAGGAGCAAATAAAAGTTGTTTTTGTGCAGCAGTTAAGTGAGGTAAATTAACTTATTTTAAAAAGTTAATATTTTCAATATATTCAATATATTCTCAGGTTTGCTATATAATTCTAAATAGAATTTTAAAAATTGTCAATTTATATCCACTGAAGTTTTATATATTTTCATCTCTAATAAGTGGAATCAGTGCACTATTATTTATTTATTTATTTATTTATTTTTGCTTTAAGTGATTAGCCATAATCTTACCAGGTCTTTCATTCTTCTCCCAGTAACTTTGTCATAAACATATCAGCATAAATTATGTCTTTCTGATATTATAGTATATTTTGCAATATCCTATACTTACTAGGTTTTGGGAGAAAAAAGTGGATTATATAAATATGGTTGTGTAACAAGAGCTAAAACTTTCAGAGGATAACATTCTCCTGACTTGGAATTTGACAACCAGACAATGTAAATGGATTCTATGTGCCCTTACTATGGCCAAGACTGATACTGCAGCATTGGAAAGATAAATGTATTGCTCCATTCATTCAATGGAGTGAAGCAGGGGTGGGTTCCAACTTACCTCGCTGCCGGTTCGCTCCCTCCTGCGCTGCGTGGGCGTGCCTTGTGGGCGCGCGTGTGCGCATGCGCAGTAACGAAAAATCTGAAAAAAATAAATTAAAAAAAGCCGAAAACAAGATGGCGACCGCATGCACAGTGCCGGAACTCGGCTTCTGCGCATGCTCAGAAGGAAAAAAAAATCAAAAAAATAAAATAAAAATTTTTTTGAAAAAAATTAAAAAAAAAAAAAAGATGGTGGCGCCCATGGACCGGCACCGACCGAACCGGATCGGTGACGTCATCGTGACATCACCAGCGGGTCGCTACTGGTTCGGGAGAACCAGTCTGAACCGGGAGGAACCCACCCCTGGAGTGAAGACCTAATTGCATTTGCCACCTATGAGCAGATTGCCTATAGACATAGACTTTGTATGGAAAAGTAAAATGAAATATGGGACTTATTTATACAAAATACAGATAGGTTATAAAAAGAGTTGTACAGGTGTACTATAAAAATATACATACATGAATAATATTTGCATTGGATAAGTATATATAGCGTTGTAACTGTTTACTGTTATATCATACTATTTTTTTCTTTATTGTAATTTTTCACTTTTTTGTTAAAGCACCTTCTATGTGTTTCTTTTTCTTTGACAGAGTATGTATCACAGTTATCTTCATGTTCCTTTTTTTCTTTTGTTATTACTTTAAAAGCAATAAATAAATAAAATATATCTGAAACTTACATGTTTTATATTTACTTTTATTAAATTAAACTCACTGAGTTTGCCATTTTAATCATACCAAATCTGAAGATATTATTTTATTTTATTATTTGGAAGATTTATATTGCCACTCAATTCAGACGACAGAATTCTGGATTCTTCTTTACAAAATTATTTTGATTAATTTCTCCTAAATAATTTGGTGTTGTCAGTATTCCTGGCTATCTATCATCCCTAACAAAATTAGTTCCAATGCTGATTTCATGCCACTGTTTGCATTTCTTTGTGAGGGCCCATCTTCTGTTTCCAGTTCATGAACAAGTCATTAGTCCATATGAGGGCTTCTCCATTATTCCCAAGGCTTTTTCAGGGTGACTTTAGTGCAGAATTTCACCAAAAGGTTATTGAAAATGGAAGTAATCATCTACAAGTACAGTTGTGCACACATGTTGGTTCACTCTCTCACAAGAACTTTAAATGGTAACTGTTACGTACTGACGTACGGAGTGCGAATTTGCATAGCTGCCGCTGATTGGCTAATCTAGCGGCGGGAGAAAGAAACTGCTGTCAGTGGCTAGCAGGCGTCAGGGAAGCCCTTAAAAGCGGCTTCCCTGCAGCCTGCCGGCAGTCCGTGTTAGTTCTAGCTAATAGACAATAAACATGCTGAACTGTTCCTACGTCTCGTCTCTTCATTCCCACGCAAATCAAACACTGGCGACGAA
Source organism: Thermophis baileyi (assembly GCA_003457575.1). Taxonomy (NCBI): domain Eukaryota; kingdom Metazoa; phylum Chordata; class Lepidosauria; order Squamata; family Dipsadidae; genus Thermophis; species Thermophis baileyi. Next base: position 2,808,723 of record QLTV01003460.1, on the reverse strand, counting down.
AGTGGTTGAAGAAGGACAACAGGACAAAGGCACCTCGTGGCATCTGCGGCCATATTAGAAGCAAGACTACTCAAACCTCTCAAGCTCCAGCATTCTTTGATCCGAAGACGGAAGACTGGCGAACCTACATGTCCCGTTTCCGCATGTTCCTGGAGGCAAACAACTTCCAGGATCTACCAGACAACAGGAAGAGGGCTCTCTTCCTTACCTACTGCGGGCCACAAACATACAAGATGGCACAGACCCTGGTGGCACCAGCAGACATTGAGTCCATTTCATGGATAACTCTGCAAACCACACTGAAAGACCATTACGTGCCCTCAGCCGCTCCGATGGTCAGCAGAAATGAGTTCTACCATCGGCGCCAACACGAAGGCGAATCCATTAACGACTTCGTAGCCAAACTCCAGGAGATCGCCTCCAAGTGCGAGTTCATAAACCTAGAGGAAATGATGAAGGACAGAATTATTTTGGGTATGAGGGATCTCAACCTACAAAAGAAATTGCTGATCCGGAGGGGAGCAACCTTCAAGGACGTGGTTGAGAAAGCCAGAGCTGCCGAGTCGTCGGACAACTCTGCAGCCGACATCTGGAGAACCAGCGGAGTCCATCGCACACATCGGGAGACCAATTGGATGACCGAGGTCCCGGAGGGCGAGGAAGAAACTGACGAGGAAGACCACGTGCATCGCATACAACCAGAAAGAAGGGTGAGCCCCAGAGACTTTGAACAAAGGCAGGCATGGTGTTCCAGCTGCCTAGGGGGCCATGCCAGGGTGGTCTGCAAATTTAAAGAAGCCATTTGCTGCCGGTGCCAAAAGCAGGGCCATATTGCAGAGGCTTGTAGAGCCACCCAACCAACCCCCTACCAGCCAGCCCAATTCCAACCCAAACCACCTATGGGACCAGGGAGACATGGGCAGAACCATTCAGGAGGCCAACGGGGCAGGCGACGAGACGAGTACCAACACCAAGACAACAGGGGGATCTACAACACCACTGTGGGTCACTCCGACGCCGGCCAAGGTGAGAAGTTCCACATCACCGTGGCCATTGAGGAAATTCCCTGCGATATGGAGCTAGACACTGGCTCCATATTCACCATGTCCTGGGGAACCCTGAAGCAAGTTTTGCCAACCTTCACAAGGCAACAGCTTAAACCACAGAACATAAAGACTAAACAATTTCCAGGGCAATTCCATTCGAGTACTCGGCCGAGCAGAAATCCCAATCAGTTTCAAAGATTTCAGAGGGAAACTACCCTTAACAGCTGTAGAAGGGCACAGACCGACCCTGCTTGGAGTGGAATGGCTCAAGCCCCTCGGCATCGGCATCACTGGACTGCATCAAATCCAGGGGGACAAGCTAGACAAGCTTCTGGCTGACTTCCAGACTATCTTTGATGGGAGTCTAGGTAAATATAAGGCAAGCCCATATCGTTTAACCTAGATCCCAATGTCACCCCATTAGACTTAAGCCCCGAAGAGTCCCATTTGCGCTCCGACCAAAAGTGGACGAGCAACTGGACAAATTAATCGCCCAAGGGGTCTTGGAACCAGTTGATCATGCCACATGGGAGACCTCCATTGTCACTCCAATGAAGCTAGATGGCTCGATTTGCGTATGCGCTGACTATAAGGGGACCATTAATAAAGCCCTGCAGCCAAACGCTTACCCTGTACCCGTTGTGCAACATCTCTTGCACTCGTTGGGCAGCGGAAATTTTTTTGCCAAACTCAACCTGGCCCAAGCCTACCAGCAGCTACCTGTAGACGCAGCCACAGCTGAAGCCCAGACGATAGTTACGCACAGGGGGGCTTTTAAATGCAACCGCCTGCAATTTGGGGTTAGCGTGGCCCCAGGACTGTTCCAGAGCATGATGGAATGATTACTACACAGCATCCCTGGAGTGGTCCCCTATTTTGATGTTGTCCTGATCTTGGGGGACTCAGAGGAACAATTAATGGTCAGGCTGCGCGAGGTGCTAGGGCGATTTCAAGAAAGGGGGCTAAAAGTCAGAAGGGACAAATGTAAGATTGGGGTCACCAGCGTAGAGTTCCCGGGATTCCTCATTGACGGGTCCGGGATTTGCCCCACAGACGCCAAAATAAAAGCCATCAAAGAGGCACTGACCCCCAAGAACAAGGCAGAATTACAGGCGTTCCTGGGCTTACTGAACTTCTATGCCATTTTTTTAAAACAGAAGGCGACCGTTGCTGAGCCTCTCCATAGACTCCTGGGGAAGACGGCCACGTGAACATGGGGACAAAGAGAGGCCAATGCTTTTGCCGCTGTAAAGGACTTGCTTTCATCTAATAGCGTCCTCATGCAGTACAGCGAGACCCTTCCCCTATTGTTAATGTGCAACGCTTCACCTTTTGGAGTGGGGGCGGTCCTCAGCCACAAACTACCCAACGGCTCGGAAGCCCCCATCGCCTATTATTCCAAGACACTATCACCAGCTGAGCGGAATTACAGCCAACTGGACAAGGAAGCGCTTGCAGCAGTGGCCGGCATCAAGCGTTTCTACGAATACCTTTACGGCCAAAAATTCAAACTTGTGACAGACCACAAACCTCTATTGGGTCTACTTGCAGGCAACCAACAAACACCCCAATATATGTCACCCCAGCTGACCCGCTGGTCCATCTTCCTGTCCGGTTAGTTACCAACTAACACACAGACCAGGGAAGAGCATCGGACACGCAGACGCACTTAGCCGCTGTCCAGCACCAGACCTCATGGAAGACCCCGCTCCTGTGGCCAAAATTTTGCTAGTGGACATAGAACGAACCAGCCCCGTCACTTCTTGAGACATCGCGGAACACACGGCGAAAGACAAAGTACTGTCCAAAGTCGTGAACTGGGTGTTAAGGGGATGGTTACAGGAGGAAGAGGGGGAAGAAATTAAAGCCTTTAAAAATAAACAGACCGAACTATCTGTACTGAAGGGGTGTTTGTTGTGGGGGGAGCGAGTTGTTGTGCCCCAGAGCCTGCAGAAAAGAGTAATAAGGACACTACATATAGGACACCCAGGAATAGTGTGCATGAAGGCACTAGCAAGGAGCTACCTGTGGTGGCTCAAACTGGACCAGGACATCACTGAGTGGGTGGCGACGTGCCTGCCATGCCAAGAAACCAGGCCAGCTACACCACGGACCGCTCCATTAGAATGGGAGACACCCAAAGCCCCGTGGTCAAGAGTCCACATAGACTTCGTGGGCCCTATGGGGGGGCAAATATTCCTTATAGTAGTGGACGCCTATTCTAAATGGCTGGAGGTGATCAACATGCCCACATCAACAACGGAAGCCACCATACGAGCTTTGAGGAAGCTGTTCGCGACCCACGGCCTGCCAGATGTCATCGTATCAGACAACGGGCCACAGTTGACAGCCAAACACATGGAGTCATTCCTAGCCAACCTAGGAATAAGACATGTGCTCGTATTACCATTCTGTCCGGCTAGCAACGGACAAGCGGAGAGAATGGTGAGGATGACCAAAGAGACTAAGAGACTCTAGCTAGAATGGGGCCGGGGAACTGGCAGGAACGGATCGACCAGTTCCTGTTGGCTCAACACATCACCCCATGTGCTGCCACTAACCGGAGCCCTGCCGAAATGCTAATGGGGCGGAAACTGAGGTTCCAACTGGACAGGCTGAATCCCACGTATAACCCGGAGACACCTCTGGACTCCAGCAAGTCAACCAGGCCACTGACTACGGGTGGACTAGTTTTCGCACAAAACTTTGCAGGGGATCCCAAGTGAGTGAAAGCCACCGTAATCGCAGTTACCGGTCCCAAATCTTACAAAGTTAAACTAGATGACGGTCGGGTGTGGAGAAGACACGTTGACCAACTCAGGAGTAGGTTGGGAAATCCTGGCTCCACCAACCGGAGACTTCACCGGAGACCGAAGCCGCGGCGGCAAGACAGGAGCAACACGGGTCTCCGCCCCAAGAGCCATACAATGCAGTTCAACAAGAAGTCCACGGCGAGAACCAGGCCCTATCTGCGAGACGCCAGGGAACCCTACTCTCAAGCCCGGAGATAGAACGCGAACACCTACCTGCCGCCGCCGGAGTCCAGCGAAGTCACCCGGGACTGGAGGATGCCGCCGCCGAGACTTCAGCCACCACACCTGGAGGCCGGTTCCAGATATTTCCACAACACGGAGAAGGAGCAGCAACAGGCATGTCCGCTGCAGTCGAAGACTCCCGAGGAACGGAATCGCGCAGGCCCAGTAGGACTATTCGGCGCCCTGCTTACTTACGTGACTATGTGACCTACGTAGGTTGCTGATTGGACATTACAGAAACTAAAAGGGGAGGGGTGTTACCTACTGACGTACGGAGTACGAATTTGCATAGCTGCCGCTGATATGCTAATCTAGCGGCGGGAGAAATAATCTGCCGTCAGTGGCTAGCAGGCTTCAGGGAAGCCCTTAAAAGCGGCTTCCCTGCAGCCTGCCGGCAGTCCAAATTAGTTCCAGCTAATAGACAATAAAGGTGCTGAACTGTTCCTGTGTCCTGCCTCTTCATTCCTGCACGAATCTAACAGTAACTGAGGCAGAGGTTTCCTTTACAGTAATAGTATGAATTTTATTTTGGTAAGACTGATCATGACTCTGAGGGATTATTTTCTCTTTAATAATGTTTTGACCAATTTATAGTAATTTATGTACTATTTATTAATTTATGAGCTAATTAGCCTTTAAAACCTTTCTAAAAATTCTGCTGTAACCAATCAAATGAGGGACAGATTTGCTAAAAATAAAAATAAAAAATAAAAATCAGGTGGGATGTTTAACTAAACTCTTGGATAGCTTCTGAACTAGACATCTTAGGTCTTAAGTTTAGCTGGAATGGAGATTTTTACCTGACGAACGATGATAGGGATGAAGAAAAGGTTTTTATTTATTTGGGAAAGAGATATGGCCACTCATCTTAAGCAAATAATTCTGGATGGATAACAATACAAGCTAATATAAAGCAATAAAAATATAATTAAAAACCACCATAATGCATACAAAATACACCAGATTGTTAGAGAAGCCCACTGAAATGATTTCTTTTTCTTTTTCTATGTCAGCTACTAAAATAAGCAGCCCTAGGACAAAATAAGCAGCCCTAGGACAAAATATTAACTTTGGTTAAGATTTATAGATTTATCTCTTGAGACACAAAGAAATTATTCAATCATAATTGTCGCTCTACAGCCGGGGTGTCAAACTCGCGACGACACGTTGTCACGAGATGTATCACAACTATCCCAAAAAAACTATCCCCCCCCCCCCCGCTGCTAAAATGGGAGTGGGTGTGGCCAGAGTGTGACACATCCAGCCTGCGGGCCGCAAGTTTGACACCCCTGCTCTACAGGGAACTGTTTCACTATCACCATTTATAAAGTTTGGTTTTCTTGTATTGTGTAAACTCAGCTATTATTTATATCCTACTTTTGTTTTATATAACTGAAGGTTGAAAGCCCATCTTCTATTTTGCCCATAGCAACAACCCTGTGAGGTGGGTGGGGCTGAGAAAGAGTGGTCCAAAGTCAACCAGCTGACTTTTATGCCTAAGGGAGGACTTGAACTCACAATCTCCTGGTTTCTAATCTAGGCCTAAACCACTGCACCAAATAAATGTGACAAATTCTTTTCACATTTCAACGTTATGCAAGACCAACCATGGCTTATTCCATGGTTCCATCATGGCTTAAACATAACTCAACAATATCTGAACTTACTGAGAAAGAATCAGGAATGGAACAGAACTCAAATCAAACGGAGCTAAATCCAGCCTGGTAGCAGGCTTATTGCTAATACTGACATTTTGATCAATTAGGTTGTGTAAGCTTTGCAAAGAGAGTTCTAAAAGGCTTATAGATATGAAGGTTTAGCTGGGCCCAGAATCTTAAAAAGAGAGATAACATCATCTGATTAAAAAAGTTTTGAATTTGAATTCTCTCAGCCTAGTCTACTTCATAGAGTTGTTATAAGGATAAAATTCAGGGAGAACCACATGAGAACTACTGTCAGGTGCAAGCAACCAGAAGTGTTTCAGGTAGGTTTCTTTATTGTTGATTGCCAGTTTATAAAAATCTCGCCAGATTGTCTGTCTTCCCTTGCGGAAGCCTGATATGGACATAAGTTTCCTCCCCTGCATGGCCTCTAAGCTGGAGTATCTTTTAACCCTAGATCAGTGGTGGGTTTCAAATTTTTTTACTACCAGTTCTGTGGGCGTGGGTTGGTGAGCGTGGCTTGGCTTGGTGGGCGTGGCTTGGCTTGGTGGGCGTGGCAGGGGAAGGATACTGTAAACTCTCCATTGCCACCCCACTCCAGGGGAAGGATATTGCAAAATCTCCATTCTCTCCCCACTCCAGGGGAAGGTTACTGCGAAATCCCCATTTCCTCCCGATCAGCTGGGACTCGGGAGGCAGAGAATAGATGGGGGCGGGGCCAGTCAGAGGTGGTATTTACCGGTTCTCCGAACTACTCAAAATTTCCGCTACCAGTTCTCCACAACTGGTCAGAACCTGCTGAATCCCACCTCTGCCCTAGATATCTTTTAATATCTTTTAACATTGGGGCTTCATCTCCTTCAGCCGATGGTTCCATCAAAACTTACTGTGAGCTGCCCAGAGTCCTTCGGGAATTGGGCGGCATACAAATTTTATAAATAAATAATAAAACTACCTTGAAGTTCATGAAAAAGAGCAGAATATAATATGCCCAGCAAAAGCATGATTTTTTTTAAAGCCAAATGTTATCCAGGCAGCTTTATTTGCTATATTTGTACCCAGTTCTGGAAAGTACAGTATTATATTCCAGAAAATATAATAGCTGACTGCAGAGTTATCAAAGCTAAACATGGGGGCACCCTATTTCCAGACCTATACTGCCTGCCCCATATTGTAGAAAGTTAGCACCCACCCCTCTCCTAGAAGAACGAAATATTTTGAGAAATATTTAAAAAAAAGGCAGAATATTATATTTCCCTGGATGAGAAATTGAGAAACTTGCTTTTTAGAGGGAGAAAGCAGCCCCCACCTTTCTTGATAGGCCACAGCAGATGTCAGCACTTAAGAGATAAAGAGATAGGTAGGTCTATTCATAGGCAAAGCAAATACTGCAGGCAGAAATCCATTCAAGACAGAATATTTTGAAATTCCCTGCAGCAAGGTCGCAGAAGACACAGAGCTCACCACATTGCACAATCTCCTAATGGTATTTCAATGCCCCGTCATTGCATCAGCAGTCCAAACTTCAACCAAACGTAGCTCAGACAAACACCTAGGATTTATACTTTGCCAATAGAGCCAGCTACATAACCCCTACATGACCCCATGGGAGTCTGACAACAGCCAATAGAATACATGTTCTTGCACAGGAACAGGAAGCTCAAGTGCGAAGGCCAAGAGAAGGTATAACCCCCCCCCTCTCAACTCCATGTGGTCAGCTGCCCAGAACCCATGTGGTTCTGCTTCATCATTAAACCCTTTTTTCAATCAGCCTCCATTTTATCTGCAGTGCCTTTCTCCAGGCTTGGAACTGAACCAGATAGATATTTCTTCCAACAATATGAAAATACCCCCCACCCCCATTTTACTCTTTCATAGTCCTTTTAATCAATATTTATCTTAATTCTGTATGTTCTAGCTATAACTAGCTCTAGAGTTGCTTATTTCTCTCAAATCGAGGAAGACTATTTTGCCATTAACTTTTTGACAAATGTACTGAGACTGCATTTTATATTCTGACTCCATGCTTTACTGTAGTTGAGAACATCAGCAATTCTTACCATCAAATAGAAGGTGAAGCACTCAGTTTTCCTTAGGATGAATTGAAGAGTAGATTTGATCCTTAGAGCACTGGAAGCTTCCCTCCCCATAATATATACTAGGAATACTCTACCTGTATTTATCTGCCTGACCTATCCAATAGGGCTGTGGTGGGAAAAAGCTGGAAGAGAGGGTCTTATGGATACTACCTTATCATATATATACACACATACAGTACATTGCTCCTAGAAGCATGAGGCTGAAGACACAAGCCTGATAATCAGCCTGAAGATGACGAATGAGACTTTGTCGAAACGTTGCAATGACATCTCCAACTTCACGCGGGAGAAAACCCGAATAACCACAGACCTACATACAGTACATACCGTACATACATACATACATACACTTTATCTTCCCCTACTTTTTGGAAGCGACTTTATTTGCAGGTGCAAACATATTTAGAAGCAAGGAAACAAAACAACCCTATAATGATATCAGTTCTGTTGTTAGAATCACCCAGAGTTGTTGGGAGTCAGGTGGCACACAAGTTTAATAAATTATTATGTTACTGGAATAGTCTAAATGCAAGACTGGTAGAACTAAGATAAAAATGATCATCTGGAGGGCTGTGTCATCAGCAATCTGATTTCTGATTGAGGATAGAACATAGCCCCTCAGCTCCAGTTTAAGATTCCACCCCTTAGGCCAGCGGTTCTCAACCTGTGGGTCGCGACCCCTTTGGGGGTCGAACGACCATTTCACAGGGGTCGCCGCGCGCGTTAGCCCGCCATCTTGGTGCCACCGTCACTTGCAGGGGTGAAATGCTCCCGGTTCGGCCGTGCCTGCGGGTCGCCGGACAGCCGATAGCGACAGAAGCGGGAGACTTCGCCCACCCACCCAGACGCCGCCATTTGGGTTCTTTTACCCTCTGCGCATGCACAGAACGCTGTGCATGCGCAGAGGGTAAAAGAACCCAAATGGCGGCGTCCGGGTGGGAGG
>QLTV01003460.1:2787511-2799791 GCA_003457575.1 Thermophis baileyi | reverse complement strand
AGCGGGGGGGTCGCGGCATTAGAAAGGTTGAGAACCACTGCCTTAGGCAGTATTAAAAACACCTCCATACCACATCCTTGGCATAGGTTCGGAACCAATTCTATTCCTGTGCAATTACACAGCAATTTTCGAAAGGTGGGGGAATCTACTGAAGTTTATTTGAAATAGTTAATTGGTGTTTTCTTTGTAATGTGCTGGCTCTGCTGATCTTCTGTAATATACAGTATTATCATCTAATGATCTGCCAAACACATGCAGAATCTCACATCTCCAGAAACATGTTTTGTACATCTCTCCTGTTTTCCTAATTGGTGGGAACTGTTGGCTTCATTCTGCCTCTTGATCCTTGGATTTTAATCATTTATTATTGATTATATTGATACCTGTGATGGAATGTAGTGAAGAGATGGATCCCCAGGAGAGAAGAGGTGCATTCCAGAGAAGAAATACCGTAACTCAGTCTGTATATCATGTATGAGAGTAAGAAGGTAACAGCAGCCCCTCTTTAGTAGTTCACAGAGTATATTGTAGATTCAGTCTTTAATCTGGGACAATTTTGTCTATAGGTGTCAACAATAAAGCATTCAGCTTGGAAGAATTTCATTCTTGCTTTTGTGTCTGACAACACCTTCCACTGAGATTCACCTCCTCGGCCTGCTGTTTATAAGATATTCTTCCTCTCTACCAACTCAGACCGACAACAATAGCTATAGCAATAGAGCATGCACCCATTTGCAAAATGGTTACCATGCCTTCATTTCCTTGCAGACGGTAAACCGTTTATAAACGCACAAATAAACTTTTGCACCGTTTCCACTCAAATCAACTTGGGATGGCAATTTTGTTTTTGCAACCAACCATGAAATAAAAACAGGGTTGGAAACGAGGACATGAGCAGGGTATATTTTTTTTTCTTTTTTCTTTCTTGGAACAGGGATTTTTCTTGCTCCAAAACAGGTGACAACTCCAACTGGGGCAACTTGAATGATTTTCTTTGCACTCTCCTATTGGTCAGCTGTATAGGGTACCGATTGGTTCATAGGGTGTTTGCATGTAGAGGTTGGCAGAAAATCCCTCAATTTCCCCGTTCGACGTTAGGCCTTTTCTATGAGACCACCGTTCGCTGTTGGTTTCTAATGACTGCTCTTTTGGGCAAGCCAAGCCGGCATTATAGTATCGGATCATTCACTAAATGACTGCCACTAAGCACACTATCAAAGAAGTTTCTCTCCACTGTGTTTTTTTCCCCATCTCACTTTTATGCACTGTAGTAGAGAAGTTGGGTGAATTCACGCCGCAGCTTTTCCTTTCCGGATGTACCCGTCTTGCGTTTTGCATCGATCCGTGCAAAGTGTGGGTAAACGGGTGACACTAGAAAAACCGCGCGGTTTATCTCTCAGTGAAATATCTTATTGTACTACTTCCTTTCAAGGTCGACGTCAAAGAAGAGAAAGGACTTCGAAGGGAATGTTTTAAGCCAGCTCCCAGGAGCGTCGCCCCCCTCCACCATTGCAAACGAGTCCGAACCAGTTACTCAGGCGCGGCGTTTCTCCCCCCTCCACCCCCCCATTTTCTTGCTCTCTTAGCTAACCGGCTGAAGGTGCATCAAGCAGCGAGCAACAGATGGAAAGGCAGGGAGAAACCAGGCGAGTCCAAAGTCTTTATTGCGGCAAGGCAAGGCAAGGCAAGGCAAGGCAAGGCAAGGCAAGGCAAGGCAAGGCAAGGCAAGGCACAATACCCGGGCTCCGGAGGAAGACCTTTTTCGGTTGAGCTCCGTAACTTTTCCAAAGAGCGAGGAGGAGGAGGGAGGAGGAGGAGATAAAGCCTCCCCTGTTTAAAGCTGGAGGGGGGGGGGCGTCGCTGGAGAGTGGAGGTGAGTTGATTTCTTCCCTAGTCAGAGTTAGGGTGCTCCAGCCTAGCTAGCTAGACGAGTCCCCGCGGCGCAGGCGGCGCGTTTTTCCTCAGTGCGTCGTCCTTTTCCTGAATGGGGTCCCCCCGGAGGAAGAGGCTCTGCCTTTTGTTCCTGGTAGGATTAGGGCTCTCTGTCATTTTCCTCGGACATTACTACACGGCGGATTCGCCCCTCTGCGCCGGGACTGCGGCCAGGTAAGAAGACTTGGGAGAGGCTCGAAAGGGAATCTTTCAAAATCAAAGGCTGGGGGGAAAAAACAAACTCAACGCTGTTGGTGGCTGGGAATAGAAGACTTGCTCGGAAGCCAGGGCAGCCACCCTGGTGCTGGTTAAGATGAGTGACGGTGGGGAAACAAGGTGTAGTTCATTTTTATTTTTTACTTTTTTTGTGTGAAAACCAACAAATGCACAAGCGTGCCACTGAAGTAGCATTTTGCAACCCCGTGGAAGAACAAAGCGCTCAAAGCAGCCAGAAAGGCGGTGGAGCTACTACTTAATGTTCTTCACCAGCCTCCCAAGGAAGATGTTAAAAGTTTCAAAGTAGGCAGACCCATCATTCAGAGGACCCGTTTCGTATTTTTCTTTTAAGCTGAAGAGTTTTGAATGTATTGTAACGGTTATCGGCTTTCCCCTAACTCTGCGTCCTGCAGATGTGTGTGGACTACAGCTCCCAGAATGCCCAGCCACCATGGCTAACAGCCCATAAGCAGCAGGTAAAGGAAAGCTGTGGTAAGGGTTAGAATTGTATTACCTCATATTTGTGGTCTAGCCCTGAGTGAGTAGTACATTCCATGGTTTCTTTGCTTGTAATCAAGAATCCATGTAGGTAGAGCAGTTGCAAATGGACCACTTAACGCTAAAAAACCTTCACCTCGGGGTTGGGGAAAAGATGCAGAAATGTAATAGGATGTGGCTCATGATGTTTCAAAAGATATGGTCAAGGAGAAATCACACAGTGTATTATCGATTACTTTAGACATATACTTTTTGGGGAAGGGTGCCTATTTTATAAACCAAGGAGAGTTTAAACTTTTAGTTCAGTGCTTCCCAAACCTGGGTAAATTACCCCAAATTGGGTAAAAGAGGTATGTTCTTTTGGGTAATGACACACAAACCCATTAACCAATCACAACAGGGATATTTAAATAGCCTTAAAGTGTTTTGCCTACATTGGGTAAAAAGGACTTTCTGATAAGCAGTTTCGGGTAATGAAAGAAAATGGTTGGGAAGGTCCCCTTTCCTCTAAGATTATTGCATTGTGTATCTTCTTATACATGCCTTCCTAGATTTTTGAGCTTTTGGAGTTTTAAAATGAGTGAAATAGTTGATCCAGCATATTTGGAGATCACTAAGAAAAAAAAAAGCCTGAATGGTCTGTGGAGGTTCCTTGTGGACAAGATAGTCATGTCAGTTGGGTTTTTTAAACTTTGTAAATGACAGTGGCCATTTCTTTACCTATTCTCCATATCACACACACTCAAATTTTTTTGTGAAATTAAGAAATGATTATCATATCCACATAAAGATGTATGAACTAATACTTCCTTCTTTCCTGCCAAGATAGCATATGGGAACAGTGTCCACTCTGATTCTTACCACATTTTAAAGCAGGATATAATTCTGAAGAATGTTATTTTTTAAAATGAAAAGTTCTTGCTTGCTCTGATAGACACTATATACATACATGAATAAAACCACAAGTAAACCTTCATTGAGCCTTTTATTTCCTAGATCTCAGAAAAGCTTTCTGCACCTGTTTGCTGGCTTCTGAAAATACATTCAGAGAGGAAAGAATGTTCCCATTCTTACAAAATATGCTTATAGCATAAGCTATCCTGGCTATACTCCAGTTGTGCCAATTGCTTATAAACTTGGTTTCAACCTATCTAATGGAAGGGAATAACTACAAAAACCACAACAGCACAAAACAATCTGATTCTAGAAAAACTTGCAAAACAGTATCTCTGAGTGGATTCTGAACGAAAAATGCATTGAGGGGGGGGGGGTGAAATGGATTAAACTGATAATAATAATAAGGGTAAGATTAAAACGTGTGTAATGCAAGCCTTAGGAAAGTACCGAAAAGATTGCTAATTGTAACTGAATATTGCTTCATGACTTATGTGCTAGATAAATATTGTAACATTAACTGTAAGATTTGTGTTTACTGAAACTAACAGATGGTGTAAGATAAACCCCAGCCCTTCAGTCTTTCAGTAGGTATCCATATATGGGAAATTATAGCAAGATAACCAATTATGAAAACTTCTCCTTTCTGTCTTAGGCCTGGTATAGCTAGATAGGGCACCGCCTCAGGAAGGACTGGGGTTGCAAAATGAATAAAAGCAATACCTCGGGCGTAGTCCGGGGTTCAGAATTTGCCATGCTAATGCTCTGAACCTTTGCGCAAATAAACCTGTGTTCTCCAACCCTTTGTGGTCTTGTGTCCTGAATTGGTGACAAGATTTGCTGCAACAGCATGAGCTGTATGGGAGAAAATCTGTGTAGTTTTATGTAGGCCTAAAGATAGCTGGGAAGCACCTACCTTTGGGAGTAATTGAACTTTCAGACTTTGTCATGCTTATCATGTACAGTCTCCCATTGGCCCAGACACTTGTCATAGAATACAGAATAACAGTTGGAAGGGACCTTGCAGGTCTTCTAGTCCAACCCCCCCTCAAGCAGGAGATCCTATACTGTTCCAGAGGAATGGCTGCCCAATTTCTTTAAAAAAAATCTCCAATGATGGAGCACCTACAACTTTTGGAGGCAAGCCGTCCCACTGGTAAATTGTTCTCTCAGCAAATTTCTCCTTAGTTCTAGGTTGCATCTCTCCTTGATAAATTTCCATCAGAAAGTCTTTTGTCTTAAAGAACACTGTTGTCCCCTTACTTGAATGGACTTATCCTTGTGGTTCAGAAGAAATTGAAATCATTCATGTAGTGTTGTAACTTTTATACTGTAGGTATTTAAGGAACCCATTTATTTTACCTATCTTGCAACAACATCCCAGATAGACAGCTCTTTGGCACACACAATTTCTATGTTCTGATTCTAATGATAGCATCTGTAATTGTGGTCAAATTTTCTGTGGCAGCAATCAAGAAGTCATCAAACAATGTGACCCTGGTTATCATAAATGTAACTTTTTATGTTCTTGTATATGCTAATGGGTATGGATTACTGATTCTAATAAGAATGTAAAATGAAGTGCACTGTTGCAGGACTTCAAAAGAATTTTGGAAATTTACTGGCTGTTCAATTACATCTAGGAAAGATGTGTGTATTCTATAAAAACTCAAAGTCATACTGGGAAACATTCCATTAATACTTTGATAATGATTGTATAAAGAATCTGTAGTATGGAAAAATACTTTATAATCTTGTCTGAATGGATCAGCACTTTTGACTATACTATAAACTCTGTGAAATTGAAGGGAATGAAGAAATCGTTCCTTTATCTAGGTCATCATAGTTTGATAGAACCGAAAGGAATTCATGATTCTTTTTTTGATGTAAAATGAAATTTATATTTTAAAAGGTCATACAAGCTCATAATATATTGGAAGCTTTGGTTCACTCTTCTACCATTCCATTTTTTAAAACTGTTCTTAACTTTTAGTAGTAAACAAACTTTGAGGAGATATAGGATTTCAAGGCTGTATTACATAATCTCCTTATCAAAAAGTTACAGAGAAGCCTCACCACATGTCTCAGAACAGTGATAAAGTCAGACACAATATTTATTAGCAACCTTGCTTTTTATTAAGCTTAAAGTATGCTATAAATGTGGGAAAATGATAGTTTGCAGATCTCTATTAGGATCTGCTGCGAGACTAATACTTGTTTATTTTCTCCAGGAAAATGAAAAACTTGAAGCTAAGAGCAAGGCTGGACAACTAATCCAGCATCTAAAGTGGGAACATTACATATGAAATGCAAATTGCGCAGGCAGGTTCTTTTATAAGGCTGAAATGCTGCTAAATATTCCATGTTCAAGCCCTACTTAATTTAATAGTCTTCTCATTTTGTTAGTGGTCATAGTAATTGTAATTACTATGTAATAGTAATAGTAATTTTTGGATTACAATCTTAATTCCACTAAAACAACTTGCAAAATAAGTCAGGCTGAATGATAGTGACTGGGTCAAACTCACCACTGACTTTCCCTAGTTAAGTATGGATTTGGACCTGCCTCACCTTATTTCAAATCTTACATGGCAGAGGACCTGGATATATTTACAGGACCATCTGTCTCCAATTGTCTCTGCCCATCCTACAAGATCTGGCAGGGTTGGTGTGTTCCAGGTCCATCGATTTAACAGTGTCACCTAATGGGACTTATTTTAAATAAGGTTAATAGATAAGCAGATAAATAAGCAAGGATTAACATCAGACAGACAATCAAGCAGAAAACAATACCTTAATCAAGGAACTACCAAGGAGAAGACTACACCTCTACTAATGCTGGCAAGGCAAGCCACTGTATATAAACAGGGAGCAAATTCCATATTAGTACTGATGGTGTTGCTTAGTTGGGTATTCAAATGTCTGCAAGGAAACAACCAAGCACAGAGAGCACCAAGGACTCCGCCTTTTTAAAGCCTTTCTTGTAACTTCCTAGAGTTATTTGGTGAGTGGCAACCATGTCATTTCAATGAATAATTAGAATATATAAAATAAATTACTCTTATCACCTCTCTACCTTTCAGTGTAATATTAAAAAAATCTATTGCTGAAAAGGTTACAGTAAAATATATTTGACTTCAGTTATGTTATATTGAAGTTTAAGAGTTTATAGTGAAGTTAAGAATTGGGAGAAAAACAAAGTCAACTGTTTTTTGCCCTTTTTTTTTAGTCTGAACTTTTAAACTGAAGAAGGCATACAGATTTTGCTAGGAGTTTCAGGGCTTTCCTAAAGCCGCCTGACTTTTTTTTTTTACCATAAACTATTCATGATGGATGAAGTAAATTTGGCTCAGAAATTCAGAATTGCCTGAGGTCTGCTAAAGAAGTGATTTATTAGTAATTCTTCACTTTGCTGACAAAAGCTCTGTTTTTCATCTTAGTTCCAAAAAAAGTGTTTTTCATTGTACAATGCATACTTAAAATGTAGAAATCATTGCTATCAGATGTGGGGTGGTGACCAGTCAAAATAGTTTTAAAAATAGCAGGACAAATCAAGGAAGAATGATCCGCTACTTCTATAGTAGAACAAACTCTTCAGTAGCAGTTCCTGTTTGTGAGCTTCTTAAAAGCATCTGGTTGGCAATTGTATGATACGGAATCCTAGATTAGATGGGCTGTTGTTTTATTGCAGTTGAATTATTGGAGGAATTACCGAGAGGAAGATCAACTTCAATTTTTTGGAAGTTTTTTCCCCTCCCCATGGAGTTCTGTAGGTAAAAGTACAAAGAATCTTACACAACCAAAAGGCAGCCACAGGAAGAGGGGATTTGAAGTAGAAAAATACTCCTACGGAAGCCCTTTTCACAGAAAGATAAATGATTGAAATTAATAAGCAATTTTCCCTAACTCTCTAGTGCATTGCTAAAGATATTGGCTAAGCACGCATCTCACTGCTTTAAATACATGGTCCTTTCTCTCGCTCATGCATGCCTACTTAGGCTCCCACTTTTTGTCTCTCTTTCATCCAGCTTACAAGATCCAGCCATCCCATTCTTTGATTTTTTTCCTCTCTTTCACTTTTAAACTTTCCTAAAACTTCCATATGCCCAGAAACAAGCACATGGCCTTTTGCCAGGCATGCCATTCCTTATCTATTGCTTTTGCAGACTCCCTGAGCTATTGCAGCCCTATCTTGGTCTCCCAGCTTACTTTTTCCTTTCCCTCAAGTCATCCCCACCTCTCTCCTGCTTGCCTCACTGCCATTCTCAAAATCTTTCCTTATTAGGTAGTGGTAATGGGATCTGCCTGTCCAGCTTTTCCTTTCTTTTTTGCATGTCTGAAAATGCTTCAGAACAAAACCTCGCCTCCAGATACCTACCATCTTTGCTTCTAAAATGGCCTTCTGGTTCCATCTGGGGAGCAAAATAACAGGTGGCTAGATGCCAACCTTTCACTTTGAAGCATCCCGGCCACCATTCTTTAAAAGAAAGTGTGTATAATGCTTAATGAATTCACAACTAATGATTAATGGAAAAAATGAAAGTGGTGTATAGTTTTGCTTCCTTTGGCTCAACTGTTGATAAAGACTGATAGAGTGCTGGAGAAGTGAGGAAGACAAACTTAAAAAGATAATATTTATATTAAAGATAATACTTTTATGACAGCAAGAATAGTAAACGTAATGCTTTTTCCAGTGAAAATGTAGGGCTATGAATGGTGGTCATTGAGAGAGAAGGAGGGAAAGGAGATGAAAGGCTTTTAAGTTTTGGATTTAAAGATGATGAGTTCATAGTTCATTGGCTATAGAGGAGGACTGTAGACTGCAAGATGAAACAGCCAGACCCTCCTAGATGAAATATGAATAAATACTGGTTTTCTGATTTTGCTGAAGATACATGGCAGGAACTAGCTAACTTACAGACTCATGTAACATTCTTATTATCTGAACTAACTCACCATATTACATCTGTTCAGGAATGAGTTGTACTTCAAGTAACAAAGCAAGATCTGTCTCTTGTCTCTTTACTTAGTCACATTTGGAAATGTGCTCTCAAGGACACTTCCAGGCCCTTTAAATATGAAATCAGGGATTTTTCTCAACTACCCTGTTTTCCCAAAAATAAGACATCCCCTGATAATAAGCCCAATCGGGCTTTTGAGTGCATGGCAATAAGGCCAAGCACTTATTTCAGGGTTCAAAAAAATATAAGACAGAGTCTTATTTTCGGGGAAACACGGTACTATATTTTGTAGAGAATAATAGGCAATATCTCTAGCATATCATCTTGTTTACAAATTTATTTCACGGCCTTCATTTTATCATCTGGCATCACCAAAATTCATAATTTCTACCTGCTTGCAGTGATACAATCAGTTCTCAAGAAAAACGACAGTTAAGTATTTAGACCGAACTTTAAAGATGCAAAGCTGTGTGTGTGTACATATGCTAAGTGTATGAATGAGGTAGTTTTTGTTTCTTGGTCTCATGATTTCTTATGAAGAGAGTTTCCCGCAACCATTTTTAAAGTAATAATTGAAGTGCACACTTTAGGGCAATCTTTTGATCTGAGGTACATAAGGTGCCGGGAAGGAATTCAAACTAAAATAGGGTAGTATTAAAACATCCACAAATGTGCTTCTGGTGTCTTGAGAGTAGAATGGAGACTCGAATGTTTCTTAAAAGTTTTAAGTGCCTTTGATGTGGCTTTGGTGTTTCTTATCTTCTTATGAGTCATTTAAATGTGTGTCTGAAACGTTGACAGCCAAAATGAAGAGTGTTAAGAACTGTAGAATCCCCTTTGGCCATGGTATCCGAGTATCTTTAGTCTCTTGCAGCGTAATAATAAAAGCCCTGTAGTACTAAGAGAGCTAAGAGTCTTTTTTCTTGGTGCTGTAACTTACACCAGCATTCTTCAAGCTAAAGTCCTCGGATGATTTGGACTACTACTTGCCCATCACTGATCTTTCCTTCACCTTCCAAAATCTTTTCCCTAGTCTTTTCCCTACCCAACATGTAGAGTGACCATTTTTGAAAATGTCTTTCTCTAATCCAATCATTAGAATATATAGACAGAAGTTCCACAGTCTAATTTAAATGGATCTCTTACTCTGTCAATATAAGAGGTCCATTTAAATTGGGAATGAAACTTTTGTCTACACTTCCTAATCTGGGAATCACATGTTTATACTTCTTAATTCAATTACTGCAAGCCAAACTGTTAGTTTTCAAATCGCTCTTTCTTCCTGTCAGCTAGAAACCAGATTTTATGCATTTTGGTGATTATCAAGTTCTCTCTCTCTGTGTTGTGCTCTATTTATATATTTCACCAGCAATTACTGAAGTTTCCACATTGGTTCTACTTGGTTCTCATACTTATCTGTTGGACAGATTCAACACATTACAGAAGATTTGATTACATGCTGCATGGCACACATGAAGAGTTTTCGCCTTCATTCATACAGAAAGAAATCCAGGAAGAGGAAGTCATGGAGGAAGAGATATGATATCTTTCTCCCCTGCTTGCATTATACCGGTAGATAGTCCTTGACTTATGACCACAGTTGGGATCAGAATATCTCTTACTAAGCAAGGCAGTGGTTAAATGAGTCGTACCCAATTTTACAACTTTTTTGCCACTGTTGTTAAGTGAATCACAGATTTGTTAAGCAAATCCAACTTCCCCCCATTGACTTTGCTTTTCAGAAGCTTTGCTTTTGAGAAGATTGCAAATGGTGATCACATGACCCAGGGACATAGCAACCATTGTAAATTAATGCTGGTTGTCAAGTGCCCAAATTTTGATCACGTGACTGTGGGATGCTATGACAGTTGTAAGTGCAAAGACCGAGCGTAAATGCAAGGACTGGTTCCAAGTCACTTTTTTCACTGCCGTTGTATCTTTGGCCGCTAAACAAATGGTTGTAAGTCCTGTATTATATTTTCTCTCGGCTTACAGGAAGAAATAGCTGTGTTCCCCGGAGCATACGAATAATCTAGTGAGAGAGGAAACCAAATCTTTCCATACATTCCACTCTCTCAGGTTTTGGGAGGAGTAGATTAAGATTTCTACCAAGGCTTCAGTGGAGCAGATGGGGGAATAACAGAATAATAGATTGGAAGGGACCTTGGAGGTCTTCTAGTCCGACCCCATGCTCAGGCAGGAAACTCCATACCATTTCAGACAAATGGTTGTCCAATCTCTTCTTAAAAATCTCCAGTGTTGGAGCACCCCATAACTTCTGGAGGAAAGTCATTCCACTGGTTAATTGTTCTGTCAGGAAAATTCTCCTTAGTTCTAGGTTGCTTCTCTCCTTGATTAGTTTCCATCCATTGCTTACTTGTCCTGGCTTCAGGTGCTTTGGAAAATAGGTTGACCCCCTTTTCTTTGTTTTCAGGGGCTGGAAATTATTCATTCCTCAGTAATTCTTGCCTGAGTGTTTTAGGTTTTATTTTATTGTCCAATTAAACTGATGTGATTTACAACACAAATGACTCTCCTTTTTTGTGCCACACTGCAAGAGAAAAAGCTTCCATATATTAGCCGAAGATGCAGATTACTTGGAGAGTACCATGTTGTGAAATGATGCCCCACTATAATTAACTAATTACTGTAGATTACCATTCTTGCCCATCCTCATTTTAGGAGCTGCTAAGCCTGTTTCTGACTACAAAAATATGAAAAAGTTGATAGATTTCAGATATACTGTTTATCACCAATCATTTTATCCCTGGTCTGTATTTGCTGTGTAATTCTAAGAATGATTGTGATGGAGCAAACCTAATTTCCATCTGCCCAGACTCTGATCTCTCTTTACAATAAACGTTGAACTAAGCGTTTATATCAAAGTTTAGTAGTTCATTCACAGAGTGATTTTTGCAAATGTGCTCATTAAAATCAGTTAGCAACTTAAAGTAGAATATGTGTCTCATTAAATATTAATTCAAAGCATATATTTTTGGGAAGGCTAAGAACAACATATGCAGTCAAGAAATATGTCTAAGCCAAGTTTTAACAGTATAAGACATCAGTGGACATTTTTTCTTAATGGAGATTCTGCTAAAACCTTATATTTTAGTTCTCATTAGTTTTAAGTTCCCTCTAAAAGCATAGAAATGATATGGAAGATGCTTGAGCAAGTCAAATTATATTAAACTCTGTTTGCTAGCCTAAATAAATTTCTCAAACATTCCCTTATGCAGTAATACTTTCTTCACTTTTTTTTCCTCCAGGAAAAGAACTTGATCAATTCTGAGAATCATTGGCAACACATAATATCCAGAGGCTGTGCTCCAATTTTTATATTTCAACTAGTTGTAATTAACAACTACAATTAATTTTTCTTTATACATTTGCATAAAAATGATGCATATCATCGAAGCAGATGAAAATACTGCAGTGTTTCAAGAATATTTAAATTATTAACTCCAAATATGAAATCCTTCTTGGATGTTATTGGTGACACACTAGCAGGGGTGGGTTCCTACCGGTTTGGACCGGTTCGCCCGAACCGGTAGCGACCCACTAGTGACATCATCCAAACCGGATCGGTGGTTGCCGGTCTGTGGGGGCCGCCATCTTTTTTTATTTTTATTTTATTTTATTTTTATTTATTTTTTTTCTGAGCATGCTCAGAAGGTGACTTCCAGCACTGTGCATGCGGTCGCCATCTTTTTTTGGCTTTATTTGTTTTATTTTTATTTTTTTTTAAATTGAAGCCCACCGGCACCTCTACCTAGGTT